>ML779244.1:902901-913345 GCA_009831015.1 Picea engelmannii | reverse complement strand
CCACATTATTTTTTATGTTATAAAACCCATAATATTAATTATATTGTATGGTTTTATGCGCATAAAGGAGGAGAGGGGCCAGCGCTTAGCCCTTTGGGCTAAGCGCTTGGCCATATGGAGTCCATATAACCTTGCCAAAGGAGAACGCACCCAATACTAAGGGGATAAGCCCGAATTTAACCAATTTATGGTTATAAAGTGGGTTTTTCCAACCACTTTTGGGTTTAATTAATGTTTAACTCATTTTTAATGTAATTAACTCATTTTGGGGAGTTATTGGGCATTTTTAGAGCCTAAATTCGTGGAGGAAGTTGGAGATGGATAACCAACTTCCCAACTATTTAACCAAGGCCATTTTGAGGCCAAGGGGATAGCTTTTGGACGGTTTTGGAGAGGAGAGACGCTGAGGCAAAGCCAAGTCAAAGCCAGTTTGAGGCAGGGAAGCTGTTGAGGAGGAGATGCTGTTGGACGATTTCTGAGAGCTCGGGACATCCGTTTCAGGTGCCGTTTTTTGTGCAAGATTCTAGAGATCTGGGCGAACATGACCAGATCAGTCTGGAAGCCATTCGACATTGTAACGATGTACTATTAATCTTTCGAACAGAAATAAAGAAGCCTCCCACAGAGAAAAGGCCCGGAGACATAGGCAAAGTTGTGCCGAACTCCGTTATCAACCTGTGTATTATGGTTTGTTGTTTTTCATTGCATTTCAGATCTGCAAATATGTTAATGGCTGTATAATTCATTTTATTTTCTCGTTCTTTCGTTAAGTTTTCCCAATGGTCAATTAATGCATGCAAATAAAACTCAACCATAAGTCATTCGAAAAATCCTGACGGATCAAGAAGAGATTGAGAGATTTTTGAGAGATCTTTGAGGAGGAGAGGAAAGGGCAGCAAGCTGGGAGCATTTTCCAAGGGAGATTGGTCACATTTCCTAAGGAAATCTTATATTTAGAAGTGACTGATATTTATTGTTGAAAGGAGGTTGTACTGTATGGATCCATACAATCCGTACAACAAAGAAGAGGGAATGTTTTTCGAGGCAGATTGTGGGCACATAAATCAAGGCTAGTTGGAGTGTTTTGTGTTGCAACAAGGTCATATAGGATCAGACCGTACAACTGTTGGCATGTTTTTCAAGGTGTTTTCCTGTAAAGGAGGGTCGTACAACAGTACAGATTTTGTGGGTTTCTAGGCAGATTATTGTGGGACTGTTGGGTGTTGTAAGAGGTATTCTCTTGTTGGAAATTGTAACTTGTTGTTGATACAAATTTCCTCAATCTAATAAAATCTCTCTCTTTGGGTTTCCCCACATTGGAGTTTTTCCCTGGTTGGTTGCCTAAATTTATGAGTATTACATGGATGTGTGATTGTTGTTCATTGTTTTTATTCCACTACAAAAGTGCTTGGCAATGTGTATTTTTGCTCATAGTATTTTTTGAATGTGGGTTTATACATTTTAGAGTTCATAGATGACAGTTATCTCTAAGTTTCTAAGTGTATGATAGAATATAGTGCATGTTGATTTTGTCATTAAATTTCTTCATGGTATCAGATCTTGGGCTCTGAGTGATAGTGATTAGTGTTATTTTTAGGCACGATTTAAAGGGGGGATACTTGATTGTTTGTTTTCCATTGAACAGTTATCAGGGAGATGGTTGTTTGCATCAAGTATGAGGGTCGACTGCATGGAATTTCCAACTATTTGCAATGGAAAGTCAGGATGTTGGCTATTCTCAGGGAGAACAAAATTTGGAGCTTTGTCAACACCATAGTTGTTGTTCCATCATAAGACCCTATATATTTGGATTTACATGAGGTAAAGGAGGAGAAAGCTCAAAGGATTATTATGGATGGGGTGAAGGACAACCTTATCCCTCACTTCGATGAGAAGAAGACAACTAAAGAGATGTGGAATGCATTGAAAAAATTGTATGAGGCGAAGAATGAAAACCGAAAGATGGCCTTGAAGGATAAACTGCATAATACCAAGATGGGTAAGGGGGAGAGTGTGTCTTCTTATCTTACTCAGGTAGCTCAAGTGAAACATGAGTTGGTTGCAGTTAGGGAGGTCATTTCCAATTCAAAGTTGGTGAGGATAGCCTTGAAAGGCTTCACCAAGGAATGGGAAGTCTTCGTGAAGTGTGTGGTGGGTTGTGATCATCTTCCAGATTGGAGAAGACTATGGGACGATTACACTCAAGAAGAGATTCAGGAAGGATATCATAGCAGTGGAGAGAATATAGATGGAGTTTATGAAGATGTTGCTCTTGCTGCAAAGGGAAAGGGGAAGAAGAAAGGAAATTTCGGGAGGGACTTGAGTAAATTCAAATGTTACTTTTGTAACCAATTGGGGAACCTTGTTTCTCAATGTCCTGAGAGGAAGAATAAGAAGAAGGAATAGGAGGGGCCTCATACAACTGCTACAACAACTATGGAGGACTTTTCATCCAAGTTTGATATGGAATTTTCTTTCGTCACTCAAGTATCTAGTGTCGGTAGTGGAGGATTTGGGGGTGATAACAGATGGATTGTTGATAGTGGAGAATCTTGTCACATGAAGAGAATCTGGTGAGTACTCCTTATTATCTCAGAGATAGGTCCTGACCGGATGGTGGAGAGTGAAGGAGGTATGGCACGAGTTGTACATGGAGTTGGAAGGGTTAGATTCTGACTCGAGTATGGGGGACTCCTGGAGGTTGATGGAGTTCTCTTCTTCCAAGGTTAAGGGTTAACTTGCTCTCAGTCTCAACCTTGGAGTATGTTGGATACTGTACATTTTTCAAGATGGGACATGTATTTATATACAGGAAGGGAGTGGACCCAGTTGAACCATAGTTGATTGGTGATCGGGTGGATAGGTTGTACATGTTGCGAGGAAAACCTACAGGTTATGATTCAACATCGAATGAGGAGCAGGAGACTCTTGAGACTACGGTGGGCCCAAGGATTCAGTCTTGCATTCTGAGAGAAGAGAAGGAGTCTCTTTTGAGTATCGACATGAGGCTCAGTTGGTGTGATCGAAACAATGCTCAAGTTGGAGTGGATTCTCCTAGGAGCTCAGGGTTTAGAGTGGTTGTGAGGAGGATTTCTTCTGGTTCAAGTTATGTGCATGTGTTGAGGTTGGCTTCAGGTTTAAAGGGATATCCTACTGCGAACAATGTTATGGGACCAGATGATGGTGAGGGCAACAAGTACATCACTCACTAAGAGTGAGTGTTAACTTGTATAGCTCGGGAGGTACTCCACATATTTGTCTTTTATGTGGAAGTAGCCTTATATTTTCACTACTAGGCATTTGACTTTGTAAATGGTTTTTATAAATTTGTAATAAAGAGGTTATTTTATTAAAGTGACATTTTAATAAAGTGTATCTTCTAATATTAAAGTAACTTTATTTCATAAAGTGCACTTATGTTGTAAAGTAAATGTGTACTTTAATATTTTAAGTGATTTATTTTGGAGGGAATGAATCATGTCCCTTGATCATGTAAAGACAAGATTAGATCTTGGCCTTTGGATTTAGGGATGGGGAAGGTGAAAAGAAACTTGGAAGATGAAAGGTCATTTTCAAATTATAAGACAATGCATTGGATAGTGTGCAAGAAACAATGAGAAGAAGAGATTCAAATATTTCCAAAAGAGCTATGAGGGGTAGAGGAAACGACAACAAGCTGGGTGTATTTGCCAAGGGAGATTGGGAACATTTCCCAAGGAAATTTTATGTTTAGAAGTGGTTGATATTTATTGCTGAGAGGAGGTCGTACTGTACAAATCTTCACAATTTGTACAATAAGGAAGAGGGAAAGTTTTTCAAGGCATATTGTGGGCACGTAAATTGAGGTTGTTTGGAGTGTTTCTTGTTGAAATGGGGATGTATAGGAGCATACCATACAATTGTTGTTTGGAACATTTTTCTAGGTGATATCCAGTAAAGGAGGGTCGTACAACATTATGGATTTGGGACAGGTTTCTAGGAAGATTATTGTGGGACTGTCGGGTGTTGTAAGATGTATTTTCTTGCTGGAAATTGTAACTTGTTGCTGATATAACTTTCTTGAAGCTAATAAAATCTATCTCTCTCTCTCTCTCTCTCTCTCTCTCTCTCTCTCTCTCTGGATTTCCCCACATTAGGGTTTTCCCCTAGTTGGTTGCCTAAATTTCTAAGTATTACATGGTTGTGTGATTATTGTTCATTGTGTTTATTCCGCTGCAAAAGTGATTGGCAATGTGTATTGTTTCTCATAATATTTTCTAAATGTTGTTTTATACATTTCAGAGTTCATAGATGACAGTTATATCTAGGTTGTTAAGTGTATGACATAATATAGTGCATGTTGATTTTGTCATTAAACTTCTTCACTTGTAGTGAATTGTGAAGTCAAAGGATCAATTATGCAAAAATTGAATTGGGATAAATAAAGGAAATTGATATATTTGGTCAATTACTCAAATATGCTAACTAACATAAGTATGACATGGAGGATAAAATGAAATTAGTCATTAGATGACCCTAGATTAGTTATTGAAAATGATTGTGTTATCAAGTTAAGGCATGCTTGATTCATGTTATGAGGTCGAGACTTGGGATGCCATGCATGGTTATGTCAATGTAGCATGTGATTAAGCAAGTGATGACACATTTTTTTATATATGAGATTGTGATATGATATAAGGACATGCAATGAGTAGACACAGGTAATAAATTTAATAATTCATTCTGTAAAAATTATCTAATAACTTGATGATTAAACATGGGATGAAAAAGTTATAATATAAATGGCAATTCACATAGGGATTTCTACATTGTGTCCCTCCATCATCGATGTGATTCAGACTTTGAGACTAGAACTGCTTTGAATAGATTCTAAGAGAAACAAAAGGAATTGGAATCTTCTCATCATAATGAAAAAAGATGGAATTTTTAGCATTATAACCATAATCATCATTCATCAACATCAAATAAACAAACACTGCAATTCATAAAACATTGTAACATCCCTCTCTTGCGCACACTGAGCGAACTTATTCTTTGAGGACACTTACTTACAAGTGATCTATATTATTATACTATTGGTCCTTTGATTATGATTATGAGATATTATGTTATGATGATATGTTATTTTGTTGTATTTACATAGACAGGTGTTATTGACTGGGTTCTCCTGAGTGTGCAGTACTTTGGACATTAAGGATGTAGAGGCATCGATAAAACCCCTTGGGCTCTGGATAGAGTCGAGGAGTGGACTATTGGGGTTTGAATGTTGTTGATATGACATATGTACATATGATTAGATGTTATGATGATTGATTATTATTGTTGACATGATTCGTTGATGGATGCGGGCTGGCGATAACTTGTCGACCAAACTCACATGTGGAGTAGAGGGGTCACGCAAGACAACTAGAGACATTCAGGGAGAGGTGTGGCAGTAGCCCTGCCACATCCTACTAGCACTCTCGTCATGGCTTGAACTGTAGGTTAACGATTACCTAGTTCAAGAAGACCCACGATGCCGTGAGAGTAGACTGTGACAATCGCTCACGATGATTCTAAGGGGCGCTCAATAAGGTAGGGGCCTTATTCCTTAGAGGCCCTTAGTCTCCCACAAGATCACCTGGTGGAGTATTGACTCCAGGGGTTTGACGTCTACCAAATTCAGCCAAGAGGCTAGTGGAACCCTTGGAGTACGTAGTGCGTCTTGAAGGGCACATTGCACAAGGAAAATAGAAAGAGGTGAGTGGCACCCTTGGAGCACGTAGTTCGTCTTGAAGGGAACATTGCGCAAGGAAAACGGAAAGAGGTGAGTGACACCCTTGGAGCACCTAGTGCATCCTTAAGGGCACGTCGCAATTTTAACTGGTAAGTGAATAAAACTAGTCGGCCTTAAAATGAATGATGTGATAAGTAAGATTTAAAAACAAATTTTCCTAATAAAAAAATGTCGCCCAGCTTAGTGAAATTAAAACCTAGGACTAAGTAGAACTTGTGGTAAAAAAATAAATTAATAAATAAACATGTAACAAGAAGGGGGGTAAGAAATTCAAACTTATTTATTAAAGTCAAAATTATAAAGGAGGATTAATTTTTAAAAAAGGAGTAATGGTTGTTTTTATCTACATTTGCTAAATTAATTTTTAGTTAAAAATAAAAGAGGGTAAATGGTTGTTTTATCTACACTTGCTAAATTAACTTTTAATTAAAACAGAAAAAGGGTAAAAGGGTTGTTTTATCTACACTTGCTAAATTGATTTTTTTTAGTTAAAAAGGAAAAAGGGGGAAACTTAAAGAAAAAGGGTAAATTAAAGAAACGGGGAAACACAAGGAAAAGGTTGAATGTCTAACTTAGTAAGGAATCTTGTCTTTAGAACTTTCTAATTATGAACTCAACTAGGAATTAAGTAAGGCGCAAGTCATTAAAGAAGTGTAAGAGAATTTTGGGACACTGAGGAGCGTTTTTAGGAATGCTTTAGGTGGGTGAGGGAAATAGGAATATTTAATTAATTAATAAAATTGATTTTTTTGTGCAAATAGGGGATCTGACAACATGTGTATCAACGAGGTTTTTTTGAAATTAATTAAATGAAAAAGGAATTTAATGAGAATTTGGGAAACTAATTACTTGAAAACTCTATAAAAAAGATGGAGGAGGAGAAGTATGGATCTCATCTTTTTTCATAATGTTACGCTGCTAAAATTTTATCTTGACTGAACTTTCTCTTGTGGGAGTTGGGATACCCAGCTCAGGTAACGAGTGGTAGCTCGACCTTGCGAGGTGATTTGGGTGATAGAATTCTCTAGTATCATGTGTGTGGCCCCTTTGCAGCTCGGGGGGCTCAGGGGGAAGAAGAGTACCCCTAGCGTTGACTAGGAGGTACCAGTGAGGTCACATCGATCGAAAAGCAGGAGCTAGATGGAGTGCGCGCATGACAACGACTTTGAGATTTTTCATTTAGCTAAGGTACGAATGTGTATATTGTATTGAATGGTAGTTTAAATATTTTTCTTGCACCTTCAGTAATGTAATTTTGTTGTGATAAAGTTTATGTTTTATTGAACGTAACACTATCTAGAGATTTCAATTTTATCTTCAGTAAATTGTCTTGGTGAGCCCAGTGTTTTATGATCAAAGAACTTAAAGTCGTCCTAGTCTTATGCTCGTTGTAATTTGAATTGATTTCCCATGGTGAACCCAAACTCTGATTGCAATGATTTCTCTGCGTTTTTTTTATTGATTAACACGAAGAAAAAATTTGTGTTTTTATCTTCTGTCCCTTATCCCTTAAGTTATTAGTCCTTGCCTAAGCAGTCAGCCAGGAGCTGAATCGATGGTCGTCACTCCAGTGTTTTAAGACTTATAGATTCAAATTTGATGCTTTCCTGTGCATGGATAATAAGTGAAGGATAAATTTTCGCACAACTATCTATCCCTTACTTATCTATGTGTTTCTCTTTTATGATTAATCTCTAATCCTTGCGCCCTCCTTGTGAATGAGTATCTCTATGTTTGATTGATTCATTGTTGAATGATTAGTCTTTGCGCCTTCTTGTGAATGAGTATCTTTATGTTTGATTGATTTGCCTCTAAATAATTGACCTCTGATCTCTGTGTTTCCTATATGAAAATCTTTGCGTCCTCCCCAAAATTTTCTCTGTGATTCTCGTTTTATAGACAATTTTTACTCCATGCTTTTATTGGCATAATGCACAGTTTTTAATCTACGATTTTATTGGCATAAATCACAGCCTTTACTCCACAATTTACCCAGCGCTTTGATTGGTACAATCTCTATGATGTTAATGATAAATCCCAACGCCTTGATTGGTAAAATCTCAGTGTTTTTAATATGAGAATGGCTGTGTTTTTAATATGTCAAGGACAACGATTTCGCCTAGGTTCACACAAATATTTACCCAATTCTTAAACAACCTTTTTACAACATGAATTTTGGGCAATTTACCCAGTTCTGACACAATGAATTCCCCCATCCTTCACCACTGTGTTTTGTCTGCATTTGAATAACAACATTGATTACTGTTGACAGTGATTTAATATTATGGATTGCCACATCATGGATAGCGAAATTAATATTTATTGACAATGTTTTTATATATAATGTGTGACAGAGATATAATTATAGCGATTTTAGTGACAACGACTTTATATATCATGTGTGTCAGAGGTATATTTATAGATATTTTAGTGACAACGATTTAATATATCATGTGTGACAGAGATATAGTTATAGTGATTTTAGTGACAACGATTTAATATGTAATGTGTGATAGAGATATATGCAATGACAATGATTTTGTTGTAAGCATTGTAAGTTGTGTATGACAACGATTTTGTTGTATGTTGTGTTTGTAATGACAATAATTTTGTTGTATGTTGTGTACGCCAATGATTGTGTTGTATGTTGTATTTGTAATGATTGAATGACAGTGATCTATATGTATTGGGACAATGATATCATTGTTAGACATAGTTTCATTAAGGGACAACAATATTGATTTTGTTAGGCAGCGACTTTATTTTTCGACAACATTTGGTTAGATAGTACATTGTTAGATAACATTGATATACAGTGAATCATTGTTAATAGCGATCTCAGAAATGGAATGGATAACAGTATTATAATAACATTATTGGATAGAGATATAATAATGGATAGTGATATCATAGATAGCATATCAATATTGATAGACGACATATCAACGCTAGATAGTATATAGTTAGTAGCATATAATTTCTAGATAAAAACTAATTGTTACCATTAGTTAATTACCATGAACTAGTTGTTTGATTATAATTATTTTAACATGTACAAATTCATGTAGTTACCATGAACAATATTGATGTAATTACCATGAACATTATGTATTTTTAATATATTTAGTTATCATGAACTAATTGTTTTGATTATAATTATTTTTAATATGTACAAATTGATGTAGTCAAGGCGTCACCATGGAATAACTAGTATATATTAGAGAATATAATTCTTACTATGCGAACATGGCCTAATTCATCATTATGTTCCTCATTACACTAGTATTAGCATTGATTATGTTAAGTGCATATACTAATTCTCTCTTCTTGCAACAAAAAATAAACAAGTAGTTATCCCATAAATGGTAAAGAAGGATCAGTTTAAAATGACTTATGTGGATTTAGGAATTTAATGTGATGTATGATTGTTATGGTGATCATGTTTCATTTTCTCCTTGTTGACTTGTCGATTGGGTGCATGGGTTAGTCTTCTTGTATTTTGACAGTTAATTTGGTCTCCTAGCACATTGGATATATCCTCGGGTTATGGTCTAGATATTTTATGTTGTGCCTTAGTTACTATCTCGCCAATGTCCTTGGACAGAATGATTCCTGATGAGGGGATCATTGCACGCCCTGATGAATATATGTGAATGATAACCTGGCCAGTGTCTTGTGCTTCCTGATGTGGGTGTATTGTTCGTTGTAATTGATGTTGGTACTTGGTTATGTAATGCCTTAATACAATTGGTTTTGCGTCGTAGATATTTCTAGTTGTTGGTCGTCGAAGCTGATGTGTTGAGTTGTTGATGATGTCCTTTAGCTTGTAGGAATTTTTTTTTCTTGTATCGGGCGGGTAGCCGTTTTTATCTGTTTATTGATTATCACATGTTTTGTCCAGTTGCATGATGTGCTAGTACGTTGGGTCGTTATTGTTTGTTTCCTGAATGTGTAATTTGTGTTCGTCGTCAAGTCTTGTTTATTAATTGTTGTCGTTGATTGCCTTCCTTCTTAAAACAAAAAAAAACAAATTACTTGCTTTGCGTCGCATGTAGTCGTAACGACTGGGGTAATAAATTTAAAAATTCATTATGTAAAAATTATCTAATAACTTGATGATTAAACATGGGATGAAAAATTTATAATATAAATGGTAATTCACATAGGGATTTCTACATTTTATCCCTTCGTCATCGATGGGATTCAGAATTCGAGACCAGAACTGTTTTGAATAGATTCTAAGAGAAACAGAAGGAATTGGAATCTTCTCATCATAATGAAAAAAGATGGAATTTTTAGCATTATAACCATAATCATCATTCATCAACATCAAATAAACAAACAATGCAACTCATAAAACACGTTCCATGAAATATGTGTGTGTGTGTGTATTCAAAATTGTCTCAATGGTACATTTTTACAAAAAACATAGTTACCAACTTAACGAGAACTCTACAGAGTTATCATTTTTGGGAGGGTCAAGTTCTTTACCCTGTCTTTAAAAATGGTGCTACTGGTAGCAGCTCCCTCCATTTTTAGGTGGTTTTTTGATATTTTAAATTTTCTGATACATAAAGTTTCCACTTCGTTTTTTTAAATGCTCATTTTTTCATTTATTTTCAAATTGTTCAATTATATATATATATATATATATATATATATATATAT
>ML779244.1:833522-898598 GCA_009831015.1 Picea engelmannii | reverse complement strand
TTTTAGAATGGGTGCTACCGGTAGCAGTACTTTTCAATTTGATGGTTGATTTTGAGGTTTTGGTTTTAATGGTACCAAGTGATAAAAATACGATTTCAAATGATCTCAAAATTTAATGTTTTGAAAAGAAAGAAAAAAATTCAAAAACATCTTATTTGTTTTTAGGTGTTGATTTTAAGGTTTTTCTGAGATACTATCTAAGTTTTGAAGCCCATGTTTGAAAAATGTTGTAATTTTGACCCTGTTTTAAAACATGGTGCTACCAGTAGCACCACTTTTTGATTTGGGGGTTGATTTTGATGTTTTTTATGCAAAAATATGGGTTTTTTGGGCCAGAGTTCTTGTTTTGAGGTCACAGATCTCATTAAGTTGGTAACTATGTTAAAATGGAACATTGTGCCCAATATACAAAACGAAATCAAGTGCCCAAACATGGAAAAGTAACATGTGGTGCCCTAGATACAAAATGGCACTCATTGATCACTCGTTGACCACTACCACCCTCTCAACTATAAGGTGCATCCTGTAACTAGATATTTCTTCCCTTACTTGAAGCAACACCTCGATTGGTTTTGCGCCTAGGCATGGTTCGTCACTCTAGAGACTGGACAATGAAACAACATTCTTATAAGTTTTTTTCCACAATGAATTAACAAACTTACAAAATGATACGTTATAATTCAAGCTAAGAAAAATCACCATTGATTATACTAACAATTGTGAGGGTGTTACCCTCCTCCATGAACCTAATCTCTCATAGATGCCACCATGTAGCAATTACAAGGATAAAAGCATGAAATTTAAACAAAAATGCATAAAATCAATTCCATTCATGATACATAAAAATTCATCAATAAATGATTTCACTGTGAATAACTTGGGAAATAGTGGAGATCTTCTAGAATGTATAACACTCGATTATACAACATTCTCTGAGCCAACCTCTTCTTTGGAAAGCCTCAATGGATGACATAATTTGGTCTACAATAAAGACGACTAGTGGGTCATGTACAAGTGAATCCATTGTGGATGCATCATATGGAAAAGGTGGTGGGGGTGGGTTGTGTACCATTGTAGATGGATGTGATAGAAAATTTTGGGGGGGGTGGGTCACATACAGGTGCATCCATTGTGTATGGATGTCATGGAAAAGGTGGTGGGGCTGGGTGGCGTACAAGTGAAACCAATGTGGATGGATGGTATGGGAAATATGGTGGGGGAGGGTGGTGATAAACCCCCATAGTTTTTATGAGGGATGATAAAATCCTTTGGATGGAAAGAGGTATCCCAAGAGCCAGGGCAGTGTGGCCAAGGATTGGACTTAACCTGTAGCTAGGGAAAAATTGTGGGGGAAATGTTGGTAGTAGTGATGAATGAAAGGTTGGTGGTATAAGAATCCTAGCATTGGATGAAACAACCTGGACACATATTAATAATATTTTTATTAGTACAAAAATGTAAAATTCAACCAAAACAATATAAAAAAAATCACATTTAAACAAGATTTAACTAGACACGTGATACATTTGAAGGGGGTGACTTTTCCATCCCAGGTGGACATGGTTTTTCACTGTATGGTACAACAACTTGTAGAAACACAACAACGTTATATTTGAGGATGCTAGAGAATAATAAAACCAATGTCGTGAATTGATCAAAGGTGACGCATATATGTGTATGTAGTACACCAAATGTGCGGGATGCCTCTACTAATACATCAATGGTGGAAACTAGAACTAATGTATCTACTTGTGTGGAGGTTGTGCTATCAAAGAGTAGAAACTGCAAACATCATATAATAAGATATGGAAAAAAATACACAAAAAACTACACACACACACACACACATATAGTTTTTTGTGTCTACTGGCATCCATCGTCCCATAAGTTTACCCACAACTTGAGCATATGTGAGGGTCACATGAACGCCTAATATGTCCATGTGCCCTCTCTCGGTTGCACTCTACTCTAGGGGTTGAAGGTCCAACTCATCTTCGAACGTTACTTGAAGGTTCATCGCACCAAGATAATGCCACAAAATTGTTGTGATAGGCCAAGCTCTGAGTCAAAGATGCTAACGATAATTATGTTTGGGTGATGCCTTCCATGATGGGAGGATGTTGAGTAGGTGGGTTAATCCTTCACCTAGGAGGACTATGACCTAGCACCAAGTCACTCCTACTGTGTTCTATTTCCTATGTGGACCCACGAATCACCCCCTGGAATTCACCAATGTCAAATTAGTTGACATGGTGACCCAAAATAAACTCTACTCATGATTTCCTAAGGAAATATAGAGGCATCTCCCTATTATTGAAGGGAGTTTTTTAAACACCATAAACCACATATCTGTCTAATTATCCTTAAATTATTGGTGGATGCACCAATCCATACAAATCCATCTCTTTGTGACTAATGGTTATAGTTTGGTTCTAGGATCAATGAATAGTGACATCAATTCTTTTTTTTCAATGTTCAAGTCTCTCACTTGGTTTTTGTTTATGTCAGTCATGTAATATTCAAACTTTCTATCCATGTAATAAGAAATATTGTTTAATTATCTTTGGGAACTTGCAATGGATGATACAATGGTGTCCAAGGAAGTAGCTAATGACAATTAGGTGGGATCTCTAGTACTTTGTAAGTCTAGGACAATAGATCTAAGACAACTCAACCCTTCATCAATTTCTATGTTTACATGTGTTGGTTGTGGGTTGGGATTTGGGGTGACTTCCTATGGTTGTCTCGGGTTTTAGTTTTCTCCAAGTTACATGTTAATTATTGTGTTACAATTTAATGACAATTTTTTTATAAATTGGTTACTTTTTTTAAATAACTTAAAAATTTACAAAAAAACATGAAATTAAATAGTTTAGGAAATTAAAAAAACATGAAATTGCATGCAAATAAATACCTGGAATACCTCAAATACGGTGTCAAGATTGTGTGGACACCTCGTGAGAAAATATCATGGTTTCAATTCACTCAATGACTTCTCAAAGGTGTGAGACGGTTGGTTAAATGGGTAAAACAATGGGTTGTGGGCCCTTTTTAATCGGGCCCAACAAGAACGTGTGCATGTTCTTGAGTCAATGTGACATTAAGAACACATGTGCATTCCTTTTGAGGAGCCTATGTGGAATCATGGTTGGTGATTTAGGGTTTGTCAAGCCTATCACATCAAGAATGTGTGCACATTCTTAAGAACATGCATGTTTTCTTGCATGCACATGTTGTTGTTTACCTAGTTGCCACCATGTTTTCCATCAACTTCGTGCAAGCGCCCTTAAACAAAAAAATTAAAGACCAAGCCTCTGAAATTAAAATGATCCATATTTCTTGAAAACATAACAAAGTTTCAGAGTCCCTAATCATAATTGTACTAAGCTGAAAAGTTATTATAGATAACTGAAACAATAAAGGAAAATTATTTTATTATGCATGGAAATTGGCCCACACCCTCTAGAATCAGGCCAAAGAATCCCAACTCATAAGACTGCATTGAATTCATAATTGTCATTTGACACGAATTTTGAGAAAGACTTGGTTACACCATAGGTTTAAAACATATAACCAAGTGACATTATTGAGAGGGAATTTCTACAATTTATTAATGACTCTTGAGATTGATAGAGATCTCGCAACAATTTTCATATAGATTAGACTTATAGAGCTAATTATTAAGTGATTATGACAACTTAGAATTGAAAATGAAGACTATGTTTTCTAAATTGAATGAAAGCATCATTATTTGTTTGGAAGGTCTAGCATTGCTAGAAAAGTGAAAAATATAAGTTAAGGATCACTTTGATGCTTTAGTGTCTAAAATGAAAATAGATTTTTCCAAGGAATATGATGTAGAAAAAAGGATCATTAATGTGGATGTACAAAAATGGTTAAGATATTTCAATGTGTTCAATTCCAAAGTTGGCTATATGATATATGAAAAAAACATGTACTTCATAATGTCAAAGATATCCATCTTAGAATCAAAGTAAAATGTGACTCAACCATGGCCCCTGAAGAAAGGAATTTAGATTTGGATGGAAAAAAGAACATAGGCAACCACTTAGAGCACCAATGATTTCCCATTAAACAATATATATCAGTTGTAATTAAAGAACTTTTGGAAATTAAATAGATGCATGTTTCCAATTCATTTATTGTTCACAAAATTGTGTTGACTTCGTTATCTTTTGGAATGGTACATAATGATGAGTTAGACTTATTTTAATATTAATTGTATTTTATTTATATGAAAACTATAAAAAATCAACAATTATAATATGAGATTTACTCAAATTGGATATCATCAACTATGTATATAAGGAACAATCTAAAACATCTAGTAATGTATGTATATTCACTCCTATGTAATTCCACACATTTATTCTATGTTTGAGATATAGTGTATGTATGTCATACTATGTAATTTCACACATTTATTTTATATTGAAGATATTTCACATATATCTATGAAGATATTTCACATATATCTATGAAGATATTTATCAAATCTTAGCAACCCGTTATTATTTAAATTTAGATTTTAAACATTTTTATTTTATTTTAGTGATGATGAGATTTTATACTTTTCTATTTTTTAAATTATAAAGTTTGAAACAAAACACTCTCTTTACTTGTTTGAGAGTCAAATAATTATAAACTACATTTATTATCTTTTTTAAAACTTGAAAAATTCATAAAACCTAGAATAATTAGTTACATTCTTCTATTATAGTTTAGTTTATTGTAGATTAGTTTTCTTATTGTTTTAGTATAAAACTAGAGTTAGTAACTAATACCTTTAAAATTGAAAATAAATTTTCATAACACAAGTATACTAGAGTTAGTAACTAATACCTTTAAAATTGAAAATAAATTTTCATAACACAAGGATTGTGAATCAAATACCTAATTGTTTATGTCTTATTATTTTTAAATCATTCAACCTCATCAAAATACAACTATAAAAATAATGTAAATGAATTATTATAATTGGCATGTGTTAGCTTATTTCTTTTCAAATTGTAAAAATGATGATGTATAGGACAATCACATAGTGAATCGAGACACTATAACATTCAAATTGTAAAAATGATGATGTATAGGACAATCACATAGTGAATCTAATGTATAGGACAATCACATAGTGAATCTAGTGTATTGAGACACTTTTTTTTTTACATTTTAATGATTCTTTTCTCACAATTTAAAACATATTTAAAACATGGTTGCTAAGACTATAACATAATTGTAATTATCTTTTAATTCATTTTTAATTAAGAAAAGTTGTTATCATTTAATAATGTTATTGGAAATAGACAAATATTTTTTCATTTTTTCCTCACATCGAATACATAACTATGTGTTTTCTTTCTTAGTGTATTAATTGTAAATTGTTGATGTTGATTTTTGACACCTTGAACATCATTACTCATTAAATTAAATATTAAATATTATGTTTGTTTTGATATGTCTCATAATTTGTATGGTAGTAAGGGAGTGCATAAAATGATATTTCAATATTGCATCATTACTTATTAATTTAAATATTATTTTTATTTTGATATGTCTCACAATCTAAGTGGTATTAGGGGGAATGCATAAAATGAAATATGAATATTGTTATTGATGTATTTAGTTTTGCTACTATTCTCTAATGTAATGACACTAAAAGATTAACCATTTATATTGGAGAATTGATGCACTAAAAGCCTGACATTGGTGGTGTGTGAGAAGTATAATGCAATAAGGTATTTGTTATTTGTTGCATACACTAATTTAGACAAATCATGTTCTATCCATTTCCATTCATTGATTTAAATTTTTAACTTTCTTCCAACTAACTTAGAATATAAATTTTCATTAAATGTATAATAATTTATAAGATATTGATTTGTAAGAGTTAATTATATTCATAATGATCATATGTTGTTCAATAAATTATAATAATGAACAATAAAAAAATATTTGGCCAATATTATTTTGGCATGCTAAAGGGATGGTTTAATGTATATTGAAATTATTATAGGGATGGTTTAATGTATATTGAAATTATTATAATGAAAAAATCATATTAAGTTTTTTAAAATCTTTCCATCTAATTTAAAATAACAGTTTGTATTAAATATATAATCATTTATATGATAATCATGTGAAAAAACTAATTATATACAAGTTGCATCAAATATATAAATATATTATATAGAAAATATATAATCGTTATTTATATAGTAACGATGTGAATAAGTTAATTATAATTTATTTATTGATTTGATTTTTTAATTTTTTTTCCACTCATCTAGAATACAAGTTGCATTAAATATATAAATATATTATATACAAAATATATTATCATTATTTATATATAAATATATTATATACAATATATATGATAATTATTTATATAGTAATGATTATTTATATAGTAATGATGTGAATAAGTTAATTATATTTTATCTATTGATTTGATTTTTTAATTTTATTTTCACTCATCTAGAATACAAATTGCATCAAATATATAAATATATTATATACAAAATATATGATCATTTATATAATAATGATGTGAATAAGTTAATTATATTTTATCTATTGATTTGATTTATTAATTTTCTTTTCACTCATGTAGAATACAAATTGCATTAAATATATAAATATATTATCATTTATATAAAATACAAATTGTATTAGATATATAAATATATTATAAAATGCAAAGTTAATTATTCATCATAAAAACATGGTATAATTTGTGTATTCACATAAACTCCATAAATTTTTAGCATGCCCAAACAATATCGTGTCAAACATTCTTTAAATACTCATGCTAAAATTTATTGGACATGTATCATTGCATCATCATCATATATGATGATCATCATATATTGTGTTCATGTAATTATAGACGTCCAATAAATTATAAAAACATTATTAAGTTATTTTATTTTAAATATTTTTTATTCTCTATTTTGTATTAAAAACGTGATTGAGATACTTTGAAGTACAGCCTATGAATTAAGTTGGCTGGTTGTTGAAAGTTTGATCCCTATACGCTTGTGGTTTCAGAAGAGTGAAGAAACCTTGCATAATAAATTGCGTGTGCAAGTGGCAAAGCACCAATGGCCTCATGTTGCGTATAGCGTGGTTCGTTCGATCACCTTAAAATAATACAAATCAAAATGGAAAAATTATTTATGGCCTACAATCTCTAGAGAGCCGGATGCATTTGGTAAGCTTGATTTTATATTCCAGTTCTATAATCACACTCAACCTCAAAATCCGGCTCTTCACGACTTTGAATATCATAAGTACAAAAGAAATTCTTGAATCTACCCATTCTGCTCAAGCTTTCGTGATCAGAACCTTCTAGCATTAACAAAAGGAAGAATTCAGATTCGTTTAGCAGAATATACCTTCTTCGCCTACAACTGAGATTAATTAATGGCGGTTTGTTTGACCTTCACGTTCATTCCCGTTCTAACATTTTTTATTAAACCAGTTAATGATAGATTAACACTAACGTTTCTGTTACCTTGGATTTGTAAATATCTGTTGTCGTGTCGTTTCTCGTTTTGGAGACTTCTAGATCCCTCCAGACTCCGCCCTTTGTGCATCATCAAATATGTCTCGACATAACCACACGCTCTATTTTCTGCCATTGCAAGGAGCATAAAACTGCCGTCCGTCAGTAGCACTGTCTGTGGAACCCCTTATTGGATTGAGAATACATCTTGTACATATAGATGCAAAGCACAGATGTTGAGTTCTAAATACTGTTAAATTGGTTGATGAAGTTACAGAAATCGATACTTCAGGCTCAGCTTCAAACGCTCAGTGGATATAATATTTGGAGAGAGCAGTGAATCTTTATGCACAAGATCTATTCTCAATCCAATAAGTGGTTCGTCAGGAAGTCTTACACCAACCAGTTAATGTACTGAAAACTTGCATCAGGCAAAATACAGAAAGCAATAGCAAGGTCATGATCAGGCGTTGCCAGCAGCAGGAGATGCCTACAACTCCCTACATATATTTCATGAGGACAGGAGATATACCTAAAACAGGATGAGTGGGTACTCCAGGGAGGCATTGTTTCCGTTGGAGGAAATTTCACTTCTTCATATGATACCCGTGAACCAGAGTATACACTGTGTTTTATACGAAGCGAGGTAAAGTTAACTCAACAGTCAGACAAGTAAGTGGAATCTAGCACAAAATAATCGCATATACTTTTCCATTTACCACGTGAAGACCGCACTCTACGACAATCGGTCATTGTCCTGGGAAAAGATTCACTTTCTATTTGGCAAAGCCTCAAGATGGAAGGACGCATTCAAAATGGCATTCCTCCTAACGTGTTACAGTGATTCTTCCTGTGTGTTACAGCTGCAAACATTTCTTAAAATTCATGTTGTGAGTAGGGAACAAATTACAGGCATTATGTTTCAATTTCATGTTGAGGAGGTAAGAAATTACAACTCTCCCTCTCAATCACAAGATAAGATATTTATTGATATTTGAGGAGGTAAGAAATTACAACTCTCCCTCTCAATCACAAGATAAGATATATATTGATATTTTTTTTTTAGGTTTTTTTTTTAATTATTTTATTAATTTATTTATTTTTTAATTAATTTTTTATTTTTTTAATTTTTATTTTTTAAATTATTTTGTTTAAAGTGAATATTAAAATATTTATTTTGTTATTAATAAATTTTAAAATTATTTTATTTAATATGAACATTGAAATATTTATTTTATTATTAATAAATTTTAAAATATCATATGTCATATTAACTTTATATATTAAACAAAACTGTATAGCAGCAATACTTGGGACCACTGCAATACAATTGAGCAAAGCCCAGATTTTGCAGTGTTGGTTTTATCATTATAAGCTGGATTTTGCAGTGTTAATTTTACTATTGTAAGCTCACAATTGTGGCAATGGTAGGTTTCCAAACAACATCCATGGACAAAGTGTCAACGTTTTTCAGCAATCAGGTTCATCTTTAAATATGATTTAACACTTTTCATGTAAATTATTATCTATTAACAATTAATAAATAAATATATATATATATATATATATATATATATATATAGTGTTACATATAATTAATGTGGTGAGAAAGTTTACCAGGCTTACTCTGAAAATTGCTGAAAAAGTGAAGGACTCTAATTGTTTCTTCAAAGATTTATGAGATTGTGTAAACATACAGTGACATATATACCATTGGCTTTGATGTTTTTCAAGTGTAATTATACAGTATTTAATATTTTTTTGAATTTAAACATTTTTAACATATATATACATTTTCTTCACTGACATTTCAATTTCAATTTAATATAGAAATATTTCATCTTTTTCCTCACTAACATTTTAATCTAATCTCAATAAAATCCTAATTTTATATAACCATTTTCATCAATCTTAATAAATTCCTACTATAATTTAAACTAAAAATAAAGATATATATTTCCTTTTTTTCCTCACTAATATTTTAATTTAATCTCAATAAAATCCTAATTTGACATAATCATTTTCATTAATCTTAATAAATCCCTAATATAATTTAAATTAAAAATATATATAACATATACAATACATATATTATATAAAATATGTACTGCATAGTGGGCATAATGGTTAAGAACATGTGTTTCCTCTTAAGAGGTCACAAGTTCAAATCTAGAGGGGCTAGGGTATGTATATCTCCATAGACTTTACCATAGCTATATACCTTGCCTGTATAAGAGTTGCTTGAAATTTGAATAAGGAGCTCAAGTGAGTAATCAAAGTTAGTCATTGTAATCATTGTAATCACGCTTTAGGGTGCATGATCGGAAGTACGAGTTGCTTGAAATTTGAATAAGGAGCTCAAGTGAGTAATCAAAGTTAGTCATTGTAATCATTGTAATCACGCTTTAGGGTGCATGATCGGAAGTACCTGACACCTAAGGTAACATCAAATCAAGTGAGGATGATATAAAAGAAAAAAGTAACATCAAATCAAGTGAGGATGATATAAAAGAAAAAAGTGCAAGCGAGTGTGATATAAAAGACAAGACAAGTTGATCTGGATTGGATCATTATATTATTTTTTATCTATCTCGATGCTTTATGGGTGGAAAAATTGGAGGAATCAACTTGTAGATCCATTTTAGCAGTCGGTCCCAATTTGGAAATTTGGGTCCAAAAATCATTTAAAATCTTCTGGAGACAGTTTGAGGCATCAAATGATACCCTTTTATGGTTCAAACATTACTATGGACCAAGTGGTTATATTCTACACAATGAGACATTTCCAACAGTGAAAGAATTGTCTCAATCAGAGTTCGTACGTGATAGTTATGCCTCCCATAAGTTGACCTATCGTAATGATCACCATGGTGTGTGTGGATGCCACATCAGCCCCCATTACTTAAATGTGTGGGGATAGCCACATATTGGATTTTATAGAACATTCTAGAAGGTCCAAACATGATCACTAATTGAGGGTTGAGGAAGTCAATACCCTAACCCTAAATGATTATCGGGCTATGTTACATATTGAGCATCTAGGAGGAGTAGGGGTTCCATTCTTTAGCATTGTATTTGTTCCATAGTTGAGAAAAGCATGTAGGAGTGGTATTTTGAGAACATAATAGAGGAGGAAATATTTTGTAGTAGCCATATAGGTCGCAATGTCAAAGGAAACTCCATAGAGGGTGCCTCTTTCTTTGTATTAGCATTTGAAGAAAAGAGAATATAGCAGCCTCACTTTCTAGCTAGGTTTTCTCTCGTATTTGGTTTCCCAAGTCATATCTTGTGTTTATTTGTGGATGTTTTGTGACTATTTATTTATGTTCTTTATTTTTCACATTTCATTTATTTCATACATTTAAGTAAAAAACTAGTAATTCAATAATCTAAGATCTAAAGGAAATTAACCTTCACAGTAACGATTTCAATATGTTTATTAGATATGTAAAGAAAAATTGTCCATTGGAAATATCCATGGAACTTTACAGATCGTATTGGTATCAAAGCGGGTTTTTTGGGGATATTTGTTGAAAGTTGTAGGGATTTGGGAATCAGTTCAAGAGGAAAGTCATAGAACCCTAGCCATGGCCGACGATTTTGTTAATAACAAACCCCAATATTCGACAAAGGAGATATTTGTGGGGTTGGAAGAGAAAGTCATTTACATATCTCACAATATGTCCCTCCTCATGGCATCTCTAGAAAGAAATCTTAGACCTATAGAAGAAGTTGGAGGCTCAAACTCAGAAATCGAATCAGATGGGAAATCAGGGGATAATGAAGTCCTAGAAAATGGGTCTTGAAAATAACCTGAGAGGGAGTAGCCAAGTTCTATTGCCATAAACCCTTCATAGTGCCTATTCAAGATGGAAGAAAAATTGGACATAAAGCCATACCAAGGTGGGATTGATGCCTTAAAATGAAATCATTGGTTGCAATAACTATGTAACATATCCACTATCATAAATCAAAATTTTTGGGTTAAGGTCTCCCAAATGAGAAATCTCCAGAAACTTGCATTAGCGAAATGCCAATCCCCGGTTCAATATCGAGATTCGGGGTTTCTTCTATCGGGGTTTTGACACCCACGATGTTTTGGTAACTTGAAATACCGATCTCCGATCTTTGAATCGTTCCCTTGTTGCCTCAGCCCCACTTGGCTAAGCCTCTGGCCCACACGACCGGCTCCTATATGACCACAGCAACAACTTCTCATCGGGGTTTCGGGGTTTGTGGTGCCGAGGTGCACATGTACCCGGAACTCCCGATCTTCCGATCCACGATGTGATTTAGCCCTCTAAGCTAAGCCCTGGCCAATATGACCACTAATTCCGAGACCGTAGTCCTACCTCTCGTCGGGGCTACGGGGTTTCCAATGTCGTAAAACACTTACCCCTAAGTTTCTCGATCTCTCGAACACTGATTCTCCTTATGATCTCCCTTTGTCTTATCGGGAAATCGGACCTCACGTGATCGCAAGTCTTGAACTCACGAGATTGGGTCTCACAAATTCCCGAACCCCGATGAATATTCTCCAAACGCTTTCCTTGCTTTTATCGGGAATTTCCTCGTCGGGAAATCGGCATTTGCGCTGTCGTGATCCACTGTCCTCATGGATCCCCGACTCCCGATCCCCGATGCCACCTGGCGTTGACTCCTGCGAGGGTTGACCTTCCAACACCGGTCCTTTTCTCTAGCGCCTATGGCCCACGCTCCTGTGGTGATCGGGAAATCGCGTATCAGGATATCGCGAATCCCGTTGCACTAGTTCACGGAACTCTTCAAGTCCCGATCCCCGATACGGGGTGACACCTGTCCTCCACTATCTTCCTCTGTGGTCCACACAAATCCCTCGTTGGGATATCGCGGATCGTAACTTCAAGTTGCAAGAGTTTCTTGCTTCCGGAAACTCCAATGTCCAAACTCCGACTCTTTGGGATCTCTTTCCACGCGTCCTCGCCGATGGACGGTTCAAAGCTCCCATCGGGATATCACGAATCACGATTCCAACATTCAAGAGGTTCTTACCTCCGGGAACCCTGATTCTCCGATTCACGACTTCCTCGGATCTTCTGACACGTGTCCCTGCTGATGGACGGTTCTAAGCTTATCGGGATTTCGCGGATCGCGAATCCTGATGCAACGATCTCTTCACTCCTGGAATCCCCGATGGGTTAAATCCCGACTCCTGTCCTGATGTCTGACGCGTGTCCTGGCGAGATCAATGGCTAGGATCCTTTCTCGAAATTCCGTGACCTACAAGGTCTCGATTCTCTTGACCTTCAAACCCCGATGACTCTGATATCCCGATAACTCTTCCAGGACTCCTCCTCCTGTTCACGGGGTTAACTCCCACGTGACTTATCCAGATCCGACCGCTGTCGGGTATCTATCCCAGATCTAACGACCCAGACCACTTCTCATCTGCACGCCTGCTCCTGCTTTTAATCTCTGCGCACATTCTCTCGATCCAACGGTTGACGAGATTTCTCTAAGAGATCCGACGACTCTGATGCCGCTTTTGGGAACTCTTCCATAACTTTATGGACGGGGAAATCAGCGGTCTGGATGTTCTCAGGGATCAAGGGGATATACGGCCTTAGACTCTTCACTACCCATGAAGACATGGGAAAAATCAGGTGGTAAATCCTTTAACGCCCTACCTTCTCCTGCTAATCTACCGGTCGAGGGGAAACTGTAGATTTCCCGACGAATTCTCATCCGTCGAATCGATATTCCTTCCTTGAGCTGTCATCTCAGGTTTTAAGAGGATCATTCCTCCTCGTACAGGATTATTAAGACTCGCACCTTCAAGTTCATATTCCAGGTCCTGGGTAAACCTTTCCAATAAGGGAATCTCTACAAGAGATCTATTCCGGGATTTCCTGGATATGGATGAGGGGAAGCAACTTCCCGAGAATGGGCTGGATGCCTAACATAGTTCAGCCTAGGCATAATTAGATTCAGTTTATCAACGTAAGTCATGCATGGATTTCTCTATTATAAGCATATGCCTATTAATCATTATCCAACACATTGCACAGACATTCTTACACAGGAATCATTTACACTTTCACAAGTCTATGAACATTTACATATATGTATCATTCTATGAATTTCAAAAAGCAATATGTAAACAAAACACTTATCAGAAATGATTTTAGAAATGGGTGCAACTGCTAAGAGGGGTGCTCGTTTCCACCCAGCCATAGGCTCAGCGAATCCCAACAGATTTACCACTAGCCACCCCCGAGCTGAGACCACGATGTTCTGAGACTGCGTCTCTCCATCTGCTAGTGACCAGGAGCGAAGGTTGCAATCCTTCCTCTCTGCTATCACCCACTCTGCCTGGTGCCAGAGTTCCCCTCGCATCTACCCCTTCCATCATTTCTGCCATACACCTTATCCTCTCACGAGGTTGCGTGTGGCACGATTACCCTCGCGCCGATCAGGCCTGATGACTCTACGGATGGGCGGTTCACCATCCCATCCCTCATCAAGCCATCCGCCTACCAGTCTACGAGCCATTAATTTTCAGGGCCAACGAGCCGCTTTTGGTTCTCCGGGCCAGTGGAGTCCAAATATGGTATTAAATTCTCGGTGGAAGTTAACGCCACCTTTTCAGGTGCCTTCCACCGCCATCGTGGTCTCTTTTTTGCACATCCCCTCTCAGCAATCCTGCAATAAATTCCAAATGTTATTCACATTCATTGACCTCTTCCTACAAGTTCGTTCACATCACATATTCATACTTATGAGTTTGCCATAGGCCTTGGCCAGTCCAGTTATATTTACAATCTAGGGGAAACAGGGTGTTACAATTCCCTCCCCCTTAAAAGGAACATCCTCCTCGATGTTCTTAGCGACTAACATGAATTACATGTACAGAAGTAAACAAAATCAGATATGTCTGTCTCATGGCATCCTCCATTTCCCATGTAGCCTCATCTGGGCCAAAATGTTTCCATTGCACCTTGACCTGTGCAACGGTTCTATTCCGGAGCGGGGTTCCCTTTCTGTCCAGTATGCATTGGGGTTCTGGTAGAAATTCTCCCTCCGGTTCCACCTGAATCACAGACCAGTCAATTATATGATTAGCATCATGTACATATTTCTTTAATAATGAAACATGGAAAAGATTATGTGTTTTTATTGTGGGAGGAAGTGCTAGCCGATAGGCTACAGGTCCCACTCTATCTAGAACCTCAAAGGGTCCACAATACCGAGGTTCCAATTTGGCACAAGCTCCCATTTTCAGGGAGCTCCTTCTGGGCTTAATTCTGAGATAAACATGATCTCCTGTCTGGAACTCTCTTGGAGTTCTCTTTTGATCAGCATAACTTTTCTGTCGGTTCTGAACGACCTTTAGATTTTGTTTTATCTGAGTCACTTGCTGTTCCATTTCTTTCAACATGTCGGGTCCAAAAGAAATCATATTTACAGGATTTCTCCAGCTGACTGGGGTATTACATTGTCTACCATAGAGGACCTTGAATGGACTCATCTTTAAGGACGCTTGATAGCCGTTGTTGTAGGAAAATTCTACCAATGGCAGGTAGTCTTCCCATTTCCTGGGTTGATGCATTACATGCATCCTTAACATATCCTCTAATATCTGATTCACTCTTTCTGTCTGTCCATCGGTTTGAGGGTGATAGGCGGTGCTAAACAACAACTTGGTCTCCAAACCCGCCATCAGTGATTTCCAGAAATTGGAAGTGAACTTTGTGTCTCTATCAGATATTATCTCCCTCGGCATGCCGTGCAGTCGGAACACCTCTTTCATGAATACCTGTGCGATCTCTATCGCCTTGCAGGTTGATTTGATGGGGATGAAATGAGCAGACTTGCTCAGTTTATCCACCACTACCATAATGGCATCATTCTGTTTGGTTGAAGTTGGTAATCCAGTGATAAAATCCATGGAGATGGTTTCCCATTTCCATTCTGGGATGGGTAAAGGGTGTAATAGTCCTGCTGGGTGTCGATGTTCTGATTTAACTTGTTGGCATTCTATGCATTGGGCCAAATATTTGGCTACATCCTTCTTCAATCCCGACCAGTAAAATTGTTTTCGGGTGGCAGTAATCATTTTCTCATATCCTGGGTGACCAGTGTAAGGTATTTTATGTAGTTCATCCATTATGAACCTCTTCAAGTCGTCACAATTGGGAATGTACAGTCTATCTTTGTAGGTGAGTAGACCTCCTTCGGTCCTCTGATAGCCTTCGTATTTTGCTCCAGCGGGTTCTTGTTGTAGGTGCAGGGTCACATTTCGGGCGAAGGAATCTGTTTCTTGTGCCTCTTTGACTCTATTCTTGACATCTGTCTCACAGGTACTCACCGCTGCCAGGTGAATTGTTCTCATGCTTCTACTAAGGGCATTGGCCACCCTATTCTCCTTCCCTTTGATGTGCTTGATTTCAAAATCAAATTCACTAAGGAGATCCATTAATCTAGCTTGTCTAGCATTGATCTTGGGTTGATCAAACAAATACTGTAATCTACAGTGATCTGTCATAAGCACAAATTTCCTTCCCAAGAGGTAATGCCTCCACATTTTTAAGGCATGCACTATGGCAGGCAATTATAGATCACGAGTCACATAGTTGACCTCGTGTTCATTCAATTTTCGGGATTCATAGCAGATCACCTTTCCTTCCTGCATAAGGACTCCTCCGAGCCCTTCTTTACAGGCATTTGTGCACACATGGAAGTCAGTTTTTGGGTCAGCGATTTTCAACACAGGTGCATGGGTTAGTAGATGTTTCAAGGTTTGAAATCTTTCTTCGCATTGCTGTGTCCACAGAAATTTTGTTCCCTTCTTCTGGAGGGCAGTGATTGGACAACCAATCCTGGAGAAATCTTTTATAAATCTTCTATAGTATCCCTCCAATCCCATAAAGGATCTGATGTCTGAGACATCCTTTGGGTTAGGCCATTCCATGATAGACCTGATCTTGTCAGGATCTACTGCTACCCCTTCCTTGGACAGAACATGTCCCAAGTAGTGTATTTTCTTCTGAAAGAAGTCACACTTGTTGATCTTAGCATAGAGTTGATGCTCTCTTAGCACTTGCAGCACAAGTCTAAGATACTCTTCATGTTCTTCTCTACTCTTAGAGTAAATTAAAATATCATCAATAAAAACTAGTACAAATTTATCCAGAAATTTACTGAGTGCGTTGTTCATTAAGCACATGAAAGTGGCAGGGGCGTTGGTTAACCCAAATGGCACTACCACAAACTCATAATGACCATACAGTGTCCAGAAAGCGGTCTTATGGATGTCTTCACCCTTGATTCGGACTTGATTGTATCCTGAACTCAAGTCAATTTTTGAGAAAATAGACGCACCTCCCAACTGATCGAATAGATCATCGATCCTGGGCAAGGGGTATCTGTTCTTTATAGTTACTTTATTAAATTGTCTGTAGTCTATACACAGTCTAAGGGTGCCATCTTTCTTTTTCACAAATTGGACCGGTGCTCCCCATGGGGACACGCTGGGTCGAATATAACCCTTATACATCATTTCTTTCAATTGTAACTTGAGTTCTACTAACTCAGGTGTGCTCATCCGGTAGGGTGTTCTAGACACCGGCACCGCTCCTGGTGCGAGTTCTATCGAGAATTCAATGTCTCTTCTTGGAGGTAGACCAGGTACCTCTTCCGGAAATACATCTCTGTACTCCCTTAGGATAGGGTGATCATCGGGGCTTGGTTTAGCGCCTTCGATTGTTTTCAAAACCTGTACTGCATATAGGGGACATCCCTTTCGGAAATACTTTCTCATTTGCAAGGTTGATATTTGTCTCACCAAGACCGGTTTTCGGATCCCTTGAAGGGTTATCCTTTTTCCTTCTTCGTTCACACACTCTAAGGTTTTATGGTAATAGTCCAATTTGAATTTATGGGAGGCCAGCCAGTCCATACCAATCAACAGGTCGTATGACCCCAGGGGTAATACATTAAGGGTTGCCTGGGTGGGGAATTTACCCAACATTTTATGGAAGGCTGGTATGGCCTCTACCACCTTTCTTTTGGTACCAATGGCTAACTGTACCAACCATGGTTTAGTTTGCTTCTGTGGTTGTAGTTTACACTTATCAACAGCTTTAGGGGATATATAACTCAAATTTGAACCAGGGTCAATCAAAACAGACACCAGATGGTTGAAAATAATACCTTCTATTCCCACCATTGAAGCTTGGTGGTCAGCTTGGTTATTATCCAAGGCTGCATAGATCTATGGCACACTCCTTGCCACATCATTGACCGTGGTAGCTTCTTGCATGTTATAAATTTTTCGACTGTTTTGTTGTCGGTGTGGACAGTCTCTCAGGAGATGATCTTCTCCGCAACCCCATCATTTCAGAGGTTCTTTCTTTGGGTTATTAGTCTTTACTGGTATAGGTCCAGAAGTTTTATTTCCGTTCACCGAGGGGAAATTCTGTTGGAGTACACTTCGGGTTGGAAAGTTCATTCTGTGGTTCTTCTTGTAATTTCTCAATCTTGAGGATTTGTTCCCCTTCTTCTGAAATTTTGAATCATTCTTTTGTTTCTAGTCTCCATGAGACTCTGCCCGATGTCCATATTGTTCATGACAATATGTTGTCTTTCTTATAGTGTCTTCTAGGGTCTTTGGCTCGTCAAATTCAATTCGGTTCCGGTATTCCTTGGGTAGCCCACTGATGAAGCGTTGTGCCTTCGCTTTCTCTGCTTTGAGGTAGGGTACATACCTCAGTAAGTCAAGGAATTTGTTGACATACTCCTCCATAGTAAGTTGTCCCAGTTTGAGTTCGTAAAACTCTTTAGCCTTCTCGTCGAAATACCTTTCCGACAAATACTTCTTCCGGAAGTACTTCTCAAACTGTTTCCAAGACAGGTCCTCCTCGCGGACCCATTTCATATTCTTAAGGGAAGACCAGATGGAAGCCTTTCCATTCAGATTGAAAGTGGCCACCCTGGCCTTCAAATTCTCTGAGAAGTCATGGACTCTGAAATATTTCTTCAGTCCAAGTAGCCAAGCCTCAGCTTCCTCTCCCTTCTTTATCTCGCCGTCGAAGGAGGGAGGTTTGGCCTTCCTGAATTCCTCAAATTTATGACTCTTAGAAGTCTTTTGCTTCTTCTGTTTTTTGCGAGAATAGGGACTGGTCCTGCTGCTGGAAGAGCCTTCTGAATCACCAGCTTCCTTCTCAGTAGAATCATCTGGTACTAGTCCTTTACCTCTGGGGTGGACCTTTCTCGATGTGCTTCTCTCAGTGTGGCCACTGACACGACCACGATTCTGCATCTCTGGTTCATGCTGCATTTGTCTTTGTAGTTCGGATAAGCTCTGTTGTAAAACTGCATTAATTTCTGTTTGCTTTTCTTGTTCTTTCATCATCCTTTCATTGTCGGCCTTGCAGCTTTGCAACTCAACCATGAGACTCCTCACAGTCTCGGCTAGGTCTGGAGGGATTCCTATTGCTCTTCTTTCATCAGACTTTTCGTCTCTGTTGTGGGAGCCTTCTCCCACCTCTTGATGAGTCACCATACTCTGCGTCTGTAGATTCCCACGGTTGATCGTCCGCTTGAGTGAAAAGACAAACACTGGCTGTTAGTCAAGAGTTAAATTCATTTCTTATAAATTGCGCATAATTTCATAACTTCTTTCATTTGTATACACAGTCGGGTTCTCATTTTCCAAGTTTTTCTTTTTTTTTTTCTTTTTTTTTTAATCCTGGACAAGAGAGTTAAGTCAGGGGATTACTCCTCATAGGAGTGTTTAGAAAAAGGTTTATGCACGAATCATGCATGAGCCCAATCAGGCCGAGTGTTGTAACCATGCTCTGATACCACTTTGTAACATATCCACTATCATAAATCACAAATTTTGGGTTAAGGTATCCCAAATGAGAAATCTCCAGAAACTTGCATTAGCGAAATGCCAATCCCAGTTCAATATCGGGATTCGGGGTTTCTTCTATCGGGTTTTTGACACCCACGATGTTTTGGTAACTTGAATCACCGATCTCCGATCTGCGAATCGCGCCCTTGTTGCCTCAGCCCCACTTAGCTAAGCCTCTGGCCCGCTAAGCCTCTGGCCCACACGACCGACTCCTATATGACCACAGCAACAACTTCTCATCGGGGTTTCGGGATTTGCGGTGCCGTGGTGCACATGTACCCGTAACTCCCGATCCTCTGATCCCCGATGTGCTTCATCCCTCTAAGCTAAGCCCTAGAAAATATGACCACTAATTCCGGGACCGTAGTCCTACCTCTCGTCGGGGCTATGGGGTTTCCAATGTCGTAAAACACTTACCCCTAAGTTTCCCAATCTCTCGAACACCGATTCTCCTTATGATCTCCCTTTGTCTTATCGGGAAATCGGACCTCGCGTGATCACGAGTCTTGAACTCATGAGATCGGGTCTCACAAATTCCCGAACCCCTATGAATATTCTCCAAACGCCTTCCTTGCTTTTATCGAGAATATCCCCGTCGGGAAATCGGCATTTGCGCTGTCGTGATCCACTACCCTCACGGATCCCCGACTCCCGATCCCTGATGCCACCTAGCGTTGACTCCTGCAAGGGTTGACCTTCCAACACTGGTCCTTTGCTCTGGCGCCTATGGCCCATGCTCCTGTGGTGATCGGGAAATCGCGTATCGGGATATCGCGATTCCCGTTGCACTAATTCACGGAACTCTTCAAGTCCCGATCCCCGATACGGGGTGACACCTGTCCTCCACTATCTTCCTCTGTGGTCCACACGACTCCCTCGTCAGGATATCGTGGATCGCAACTTCAAGTTGCAAGAGTTTCTTGCTTCCGGAAACTCCGATGTCCAAACTCCGACTCTTCGGGATCTCTTGCCACGCGTCCTCGCCGATGGACGGTTCAAAGCTCCCATCGGGATATCACAAATCGTGATTCCAACATGCAAGAGGTTCTTACCTCCGGGAACCCCGATTCTCTGATTCATGACTTCCTCGGATCTTCTGACACGTGTCCCTGCTGATGGACGGTTCTGAGCTTATCGGGATTTCGCGGATCGGGAATCCTGATGCAACAATCTCTTCACCCCTGGAATCCCTGATGGGTTAAATCCCGACTCCTATCCTAATGTCTGACGCATGTCCTGCCGAGATCAATGGCTAGGATCCTTTCTCAGAATTTCGTGACCTACAAGGTCTCTATTCTCTTGACCTTCAAACCCCGATGACTCTGATATCCCAATAACTCTTCCGGGACTCCTCCTCCTATTCACGGGGTTAACTCCCGCGTGACTTCTCCAGATCCGACGGCTGTCAAGTATCTATCCCAGATCTAACGGCCCAGACCACTTCTCGTCTGCACGCCTGCTCCTGCGTTTAATCTTTGCGCACCTTCTCCCGATCCAACAGTTGACGGGATTTCTCTAAGAGATTCGACGGCTCTGATGCCGCTTTTGGGAACTCTTCCATAACTTTATGGACGGGGAAATCAGCGGTCCGTATGTTATCAGGGATTAAGGGGATATATGGCCTTAGACTCTTCACTACCCATGAAGACACGGAAAAAATCAGGTGGTAAATCCTTTAATGCCCTAACTTCTCCTGCTAATCTAACGGTCGAGGGGAAACTGTAGATTTCTCGACGAATTCTCATCCGTCGAATCGATATTCCTTCCTTGAAATGCCATCTCGGGTTTTAAGAGGATCGTTCATCCTCGTACAGGATTATTAAGACTTGCACCTTCAATTTCATATTCCAGGTCCTGGGTAAACCTTTCCAAGAAGGGAATCTCTACAAGAGATCTATTACGGGCTTTACTGGATATGGGTGACGGGAAGCAACTTCCCGAGAATGGGATGGATGCCTAACATAGTTCAGCCTAGGCATAATTAGATTCAGTTTATCAACGTAAGTCATGCATGGCTTTCTCTATTATAAGAATATGCCTATTAATCATTATCCAAAACATTGCACAGACATTCTTACACAGGAATCATTTACACTTTCACAGGTCTATGAACATTTACATATATGTATCATTCTATGAATTTCAAAAAGAAATATGTAAACAAAACACTTATCCGAAATGATTTCATAAATGGGTGCAACTGCTGAGAGGGGTGCTTGTTTCCACCCAACCGTAGGCTCAGCGAATCCCAACGGATTTACCACTAGCCACCCCCGAGCTGAGACCACGATGTTCTGAAACTGCGTCTCTCCGTCTGCTAGTGACCAGGAGCGAATGTTGCAATCCTTCCTCTCTGCTATCACCCACTCTGCCTAGTGCCAGAGTTTCCCTCGCATCTACCCCTTCCATCACTTCTGCCATACACCTTATCCTCTCGTGAGGTTGCGTGTGGCACGATTACCCTCGTGTCGATCAGGCCTGACGGCTCTACGGATGGGTGGTTCACCATCCCATCCCTCATCAAGCCATCCGCCTACCAGTCTACGAGCCATTAATTTTCAGGGCCAACGAGCCGCTTTTGGTTCTCCGGGCCAGTGGAGTCCAAATACGGTATTAAATTCTCGGTGGAAGTTAACGCCACCTTTTCAGGTGCCTTCCACCGCCATCGTGGTCTCTTTTCTGCACATCCCCTCTCATCAATCCTGCAATAAATTCCAAATGTTATTCACATTCATTGACCTCTTCCTGCAAGTCCGTTCACATCACATATTCATACTTATGAGTTTGCCATAGTCCTTGGCCAGTCCAGTTATATTTACAATCTGGGGGAAACAGGGTGTTACAAACTAGAATTTTATTTCATCATTCACCATATATATGAAAAACAAAAGATATCATTTGTCATACTAAAGTTAGAGGGTCATGATTTAACCTGGTGGTAAAGCCACATGGAAACACTTAGGATGGAGGGTCATCTTCCAGTAACTAGGATGGAGGACTTCAAAACCTTCATCAAGCCCCAATTCTATCCTCTCAGGTATGTAGAGGACCAATTGATCTAGTGTCACTACTTCAGGAAGAAGAAAGGGTGGAGTGTATAGGAGTACACCATTGAGTTCATAAATATGGCCATCGTGTTGGGTATCTCTCGCAAGAACCCAGATTTACTACTCAAGTTTTTGGAGGGTATGCATAACAATACATGAAATAAAGTGGTGCTTTTCAAGCCAAGGATAGTGGACGAGGCATGTGTATAGGCACACGATCTAGAAAACTTAAGGCCACAAGAAAGGGAAGCCAAGAATTTCCAAGCAAAAAGAGCATTAAGAAGCTTCTAGAGAGGGGAAAAAGAAGTGGAAAGAGGGGAAGGATAAGAATATGGAAGCCACTACACATTAGTGCAAGGATTTTAGCAACCATTGAAATATTGATGGTCACACTGAGGAAAAGTGTTGGATCTAGAATTGAACCCAAATAAATGTAACAAGGAAGCAAAGAAAAAAAATCTTCTAGCCACATATTTGCGTTGGACACACCGACCACACTCAGAGGGGGGGGGGGTTGAATCAATGTAGGGATCTTTTTAGACTTCTTTCAAAACTTTATTTAGCAACCACCTCAAACATATTGTTCATTCATAATTAGCTACTTGCAAGTATCAACAACATTCATCAATAATAGAGAACTATAAACCATTACCATAATAAACACAAAGAACACTAGATATGTGTGTAAGTTTTTTGTATTATGTGTTACATGAGACTACAATCTCCACGGTTTATAAGCACCAACTAAAAAGAGCACCAAATTCAAGAGAGTACCAACTCTCAATCAAGACCTAGCTTGCATATCTCAGCACCAATTGAGATGTGAGGAATCCAACCCTCAAGTACAAGACCCAAATTTTAGACAAAAAACAATATGTCAAATGTACCAATAGATATGCAACCTGTATATACTGTAGCATGCAAATGCACGTGACATGTCTATACTATAGCACACATATGTATGTTTCCTTCCCTTTGTCATCTTACGTACACCTTTAGAAAACTAGGGTTACTAGTTTCTGTAACTTTGAAACTTTGTTGCCTCTTTCACATCCACCTGTATACATAATCATCCAACTTGTCTCTACATCCAACCTGTTCCATCTATACCATGTCATCAGTGAAGCATCTCCAACAACCTATGTATACATCATCATACAACATAGATATCCCACAAACATATCAAAACTGTATCATACATAAGAATGTTGCTTACTTAGCCAACCAACCAACATATACCATATCCAGATCTCACAACAACCATACCAAGAATGCTTCAAGCATTCACCATACCATAAATAGATGTAATGATCAAAAAAACGTGTAACCATACCAAAACTTGTGTAGATGATCTGAACCTGTAGAATGCTGACCTAGGAATTTGCTTCAAACTTTAGGAACCTAGAACCAACATAAACTCAAGTTTTCAAGACCTTTCCATATATACATGACCCTTCCTCTTTCATCCCGTGGATGTACGTGACCTGGCCTTCTGTGGCCCGCATATGTACGCGACCTAGCCTTCTATAGCCCACATACAACTTAAGAAACCTAGGGTTTTCTGAAACTCTGCAGCTCCGAAACTTTCATCGTCACTCCTCCTTTGCTACCTCATACTTGCGTAACTTCAGTTGTGTTAATGAGTACCTTCAATAAACTTTTCACCAAATAATAGATATTCAATATGCTCAAACTTCATTTGATAAGAGACTCTTGTTCTCTTATTGATACTCTCCAAGTGGCTTCCTCTAAGGGTCATCTTCTAACCAACTTCTTTCTCTTAGGACTAACCCACTTCTAACTACTTTGTCTACTTACAACCAATTTATCCACAAATAGTAAACTCTCCACTTCTAGTTGCAACTAATTTATTTTTAATTATTTTCTTATTGCAACAACTTAACCCATGTTTAACTCCTAGTTGCTACCATTTTGACTAGTCAACTTCTTCTAGGAGCTTCTAGAATAATTTGACTTATTTGACCTTCTAGAGGCTTCTAGATAACTCATGAAGGTTCTCCAACTTCACAAGGCCATATCTTTCTAACCGTGAGGAACCACGTGGCATACCAGATATCACTAGAAACAATATGACATGTATTATCCATATAGAATAGTATCATCTACAAATTCATTGATATTCATTACATTATTCCTCAAACAAACTTGAGTTTCTTAGCCACACTGCTAGGACTACTCAACCACTTAACCATTTGGACTTTTCAAAGCATCTTCCCTTGAGGGATTTCACCATAAGAGGACCACTTTGGAATTCATCCATTTGGTACTTCCTATCAACCATGACATGACATCAATGATACATATTCCTTTGATATCAACCTTGACATCAATAACAATGTATCACTATGACACCACTTGACATCAACCCTTTGACATCATTGAAAACATAATCCAACAATCACCCCCTTTGGCATTTATGGAAACACCAATAGTGATGTCAGCACCAATAATTGATAGCAACACTCATGATCATGATTCCCCTGTGATCATCACTCATCATCAATGTGTTTATCTCTCCCCCTTTGACATCAATGGCAAAGGTTATATCTCTCCTTCGGGTTGTTCCCCCTGACTGAATTGTCCTTTGGGATGCTCTCCATGAATTTGATGAATCTCTCCCCCTTTGACAAAGGATATCACTTTGATGCAATGTTGATGGTATGCCTATCAATGCTCCCTTATGATAATCTCTATCATCTCTCCTCCTGGAATCATACCTCTGTAACCAGTCATGGGAAAAATAATAACTCCCCCTGTGGGTATGTCTCCCCCTGACTTCTATGCAAGATGTCATGTTATCATTGTGAATAATATGCTACCATTGTAATATGCTTATGTTGTGGATGTTGCTGCTCTACCAGAATATTGATCAACTTCTCAACAATACTACATCAGAAATACCATCATATGTTATTCATTTTGACGATCCTTGGACCTGTTCATGCATCATACAATGACCCATAAACATGTACATGTACCACCAACCAGTGCATCCACCATGCACGAAACCTGTATCACCACAAGTGCATCAACTATGCACAACACAACATGTCTATAGAGGGGGCCTCTTAGGCCCTAATAGTCATCACATATATGTTTATTAGACATTGGACTACATGATAATATGTAGTAAATCAAGGATATATGTAACAAGTGGATAAAGCTAATTAAATGTTTGTAACAACTGTAAATGTAACTAAACAAAGAATTAGTTGGAGCGGGTGCAACCATTTACCTATTGTATAAATAACCCTAACGATGAAATACAAAATTGGAATGGAATTCCTTCTCCACATTTATCTCCATCTTTCTTGGGATTATGTGTGTCTTGATGTGTATTCCAATGTAATCTCTCTCACGAAGGCTTGCCTCAATTGCCTGGACTACAACATGAACCGGGATTGTTCATGAATGAAAGTAATATTGAAGATGCTCATGGGATGTTGATGTTGTGTGAATTTTGGATGTCGCCCCATGCCTTTACACCAAATCTGAAGAGATAAATAAAAGAGTCTGGATATTTCTGTTGCAATCAACATTGAAATCAACTTGGGGGAGAATATTTTGAAAGAGATCAATGACGAAAAGAAATACCAATAAACATGGCCGACCAGAATAGCAATTGGATTATCCATGCATTCGCAAGTAACGAGGAAGACCTTGGGCGCAAGTATAATCCACAGGAGTTCTGATGTGCACGAGTGGTGTCAACTGAGAGTCGATTCGATCGACGAGATATATGAAATTCGTGGATCAGTTCTGGTCAACCTGGTCGACCAGTTTCCTTCTCCTTCTCCACATGATGATGGCGCCCCAGATGATGGCCATTATCTGTTCCCAAGCTTTCGAAATCCTTTCAGAATAGTTGCTTCTAATCGATCACATGATATTGAACTACTATGAGACTTCCTTGACAAAAATATTAAAGAAACTCGAGCCAAAGATTCTAAAGGACATAATAAATCTGTCGTGGATACAATAAGCCATGGACTAGAAGTTGAGCACCAGACCTGCATGAGCTGATTCATGTCACCAACGGGTGAAAAGGATCCTCCAAGAAGCTTGTCGTTATGGTTTTTCAACCATAGAACCAAATCTCCAGCTTCTTTTTTTATTTATACGTTGTAGTACGAATTCATTCACATAGATGTGGTTGGTCAATGAGAAGGAACAATCGAACAATGTATTCGACTGCCCAAGAAACTCACTAGATCTCTCAATGTTATAAATATGCAAGTGTCACTAATAAATACCAATATTGGTGTGTCGAAATTCCAGACCCCTTCTTCAATGTTGGATCGTGTCTATGGATTTTATAAACCTAACCATATGAGAATTTCCTTTCGAGTAACAAAGCTGGAGTTTGAATTTGTGTAAAACTGTAATTTTTCTTCAAAGATAAAAGGTTCGGAATGAGCACACCATATAGAGATAAAAGAAATTCATGGTGAAGTTATGCTATATGGAGTGTATTTAAACATATGCATATGTAGAAGTATCAATGGAAAATACTCATACCCAGCGTAAGCATAGAAGTTGAAATCTGAATCTTGTTTTTTTAGGGTGGAGAAATTTTGCAATCAGTGGCTTTCCATATCCAGACGAGGATTTTAGAATCTCACATCCATGCAACCTAATGGAATTTTCCATGACTACAATGATTGTCTCTATCTCAATATTATTTCCATATATCAATGACTGAAACATGGGGACGATTATCTTTTATCTACAAAGTAGGACATTTCCAAATAATCAATGCTTAAAATTTCAGACACTATAATATCTCCAATTGGCATAGAAGTTGGAGCAAAGCAGCAAAGAAAGCGCAAAAGCACCGACAAATGTGATAGTCGATTGTTGTTTGGGCATGAAAAAGTCGACCAGAAAAGAAGAAGATCCAACTAGTTGTTATATGAATTTAAAATAGTTTTTGGAAAGTTATGGAGTCTAAAATAGAGTCGGGACTATAAAATGTATATCAATGTAATAAGAAATCTTGTATAAAATTCTATACAAAGAATATGAAAGACAATCTAAATAACTAGAGTCAAGTCTCCTCCACTTAGTTGAGTCGCGTTTATAAAGACTATTCAAGGTGACTCATACTTTAGTTCGAGTCGATATTGTAATTAAGTTGAATCCGTAATGAGTCAATTTGAATTTGCAATTATGTTTGAGTCAGAGTCCCTACTTGATTGGTTTAAGTGTGCAATTGAGTTAATTAAGTCAACAGAATGGAGAGGGTTAAATGTGAGTCGTTACAGGAAAGTTATCCCCTCCACCATTGTAATATGAGTTGGATATTTATTTGTTTTTAGTAAGTGTTATATTCACAAGTAAGTCATAGGTAGTTAATAGCACAATCATGGTAAAGAGCAGTAGGAAAATAAGATTAACGAGCAGTAGAGAAAGGAGAAGAAAAGTAAAAGATTGAGCATCGATGATTAACATGTCAGTAGAGGTTAAAGGAATCCAAGAGACATGTTTTCACAGACACGCACACATGGAGAGATAAAAAGAAAAGATGATGACAGAAGAATGACTGATTTGATTGAACCCCCTGGTATAAAAGTTGTAGAATAATTCTTGGATTATGACCTAAGAAGCCAGAAAGCAGAGAAATGGGAGGTTGGTCGAGGTATGGAGCTCCATCATAGGGTTTTTTGTAGGTGCAAGATGATCCCAGGATGAGCCACTCACCAATCCGAAGGAACGAGAGAGAGGTGCAACAATAGGATCAACAGGACCATTGTTGGGTGGGAGCAAAGTGATGTGAGACTCATTGATTGCACAAGCACTTACCATATTGAAGACGAAGGCTGAAGAGTAGCAGGTCATCAATGAGGGGGCCTATTAGGCCCTAATATTCATCACATATATGTTATTAGACATTGGACTACATGATAATATGTAATAAAGCAAGAATATAGGTAACAAGTGGTAAATGTAACTAAACAAAGGATTAGTTGGAGTGGGTGAAACCACTCCAACCATTTACCTATTGTATAAATAACCCTAAAGATGGAATACAAACTTGGAATGGAATTCCTTCCCCACATTTATCTCTTTCTTTCTTGGTATTATGTGTGTCTTGATGTGTGTTCCAATGTAGTCTCTCTCTTGGATGCATGCCTCAATTTCCTGACTACAACATTGTCACAACAATCTCATCAACCAAATCAGATTTATTCACCAAGATCAATCACCAAGACATCTCTCAACCATATGCACAATATCACCAAGATGTGCATCAACCAAGACTACTCACAAACATCAACAAGATGTACCACAATCAAGATGTGCTTCTAAAAGTATATCCATTCATATATGTCACATCATCCATAATCCATATGCCAATAATACTACTATCAAGTGCCTCTAACAATCTACCAAGTATGTACCAATCGTGCATCAACTATAAATCAAGCTATGACTCATCAAGATGTACTAACATCACCATACCAGACACTTCATATATGTGCCAACTCATCAACTATATGTCCCAATATGTACCCAACATGTACCTCAATAATATACTCAAGATATATGTCGATATAACCAACAAGAGTATTATATCAATGTACCAATACTAATAACATCATCAACCATACAACATGCCAACCATATACCTTAAACAAGTGTCATATCACTCATGATATGCCTCAACCCAATACCATTAACCATGTGCCAATGTATCCAAGGGATGTACCAACAATGTATCACAACAAGTGAACCTCAACCAAAATGCACCATGTGTCCAATGATGTGCCTCAAGTCATATACCAAGATCCTCAATCGCATGCCTCAAGCATGCTCCTCAATGTCACCAAGATGCAATATACCAAGCCTCAAGTATGTGCCAATAATATATCAATACCACTATCAAAAAGCCTCTCACATTGCACCATAAGATATCAATAGAGCTCACATATGTACCAGCCATGTACTACAAAATATAAGCCTCAAAACCATTCACTACAACAAGTATAACATGTACCAAGAATATGCCTCAATAGATCAATGATGTATCTCTATCTAGTATCACATTATCCATGATATACATCATGAACAAAGTTCCATAATATTACTAATAAGTACTTACCATAACCAACACTTTACCTTTACAGAGATGCCTCAATTCACACACTAAGTTTTGTACCATGCATCAAAGATAGGCTTCAAGCATATACTCCAAAAATCAACCATATATCATCACCATACACTCATCAAACACACATACACGTATACCTTTATCTTTGTTGATGACCTGTAACATCATATCTCAGATAACTCGGGCTTACTTACCTTTTGTAATCTATTTCAACCCCTTTTTCTACAAGTTTTACCTCATCTATGTGACCTTGACATAGAAAACTATTGTATGTATGTGACTTTTCCTCATACATATCGCGTATGTACGCGATTGTTCCCATAGGAACTCACGTATGCTTCTAAATACTCTTCATGGTAGCCATTTTTTATGCCTTCATTCATGTCTCATTGTTCAATCTTCTTCATCCACTTCTGAGAGTGTCCTAGCTTCTCAACACTTGTTCTCTAAGATTTCATTCTTTCAAAATTATTTTTCTTCCATGTTCCTCTTCCTATATTATATTAAGCATTCCTCATTGTGATGTCATTTCATGGTTGATAGGAAGTACCAAATGGATGAAATCCAAAGTGGTCACCTTATGTTGAAATGTCTCACAGGAAGACGCTTTGCAAAGTTCAAATGGCTAAGTCATTGAGTAGCCCAGGTAGTGTGGTTAAGTAACTCAAGTTTGTTTGAGGAATAATGTAATGAAGATCAGTGAATTTGTAGATGATATTATTCTATATGGATAGTACATGTTGTTTCTTTTCCAATGATATGTGGTACGCCACATGGTTCCTCACGGTTAGGGAGATATGTCCTTGTGAAGTTGGAGAACCCTCATGAGTTATCTAGAAAACCTTAGAAGGTCAAAGAAGTCAAATTATTCTAGAATTGCCTAGAAGAAGTTGACTAGTGAAAATGGTTGCAACTAGGAGTTAATCATGTGTCAAGTTGTTTCAATAAGAAAATAATTAAAAATAAATTAGTTGCAACTAGAAGTGGAGAGTTTACTATTTGTGGATAAAGTGGTTGTAAGTGTAAAAAGTAGTTAGAAGTGAGTTATCCCTAAAATAAGGAAGTTGGTTAGAAGATAACCCTTAGAGGAAGCCACTTGGAGAGTATAAATAAGAGAGAAATAGTCTCTTGTCAAATGAATTTTGAGCATATTGAATATCTATTATTTGGTGACAATTTTGTTGCAGGTACTCATTGACACAGCTGAAGTTACGCAAGTTTGAGGTAGCAAAGAAAGAGTGACAGTGAAAGTTTTGGAGCCACGGAGTTTTACAAAACCCTATTTTTATGAAGTTGTATGTGGTTTGGGAAGGCCAGTTCATGTACATACGTGGGCCATAGAAGGTCAGGTCGCTTACATCCACAGGATGAAACAGGTTAGGTTGTGTATATATGGAAAGGTATTGAAAACTTGAGTTGATGTTGGTGTCGGGTCCCTGAAGTCTGAAGCAAGTTCCCAGGTCACCATTCTACAGGTTTCAATCATCTACACAAGTTTTGGTGTGGTTACACATTTATTTATTGTTTAGATCTATTTATGGTATGGTAAATGCTTGAATCATTCTTGGTATGGTTGTTGTGAGATCTGGATGTGGTATATATTGGTTGGTTGGATGAGTAAGTAGAATTCTTATGTATGGTACAGTTATGATATGGTTGTGGGATATCTATGTTGTATGATGATGTATGCATGAGGGACATGCATAGGTTGTTGGAGATGCTTCATTTATGACATGGTACAGATGGCACAGGTTGGATGCAGTGATAGGTTGGATGATGATGTATACATGTGGATGTGACATAGGCAACAAAGTTTCATAGTTGCAAAAACTAGTAACCCTAGTTTTATGAAGGTGTATGCAGGTTGACCAAGGGAAGGATGCGTACATATGTGTGCTTCAGTACAGATAGTCCGCGTACATACACATCCTGCAATATAGATAGGATGTGTATCTGATGGTACATTTGATAGATTGTTTTTTGTCTACAAGCTGGGTCTTGTACTTGAGGGTTGGATTCCTCACATCTCAATTGGTCCTTAGATCTGCAAGTTGGTTCTTGTATTGAGACTTGGTACTCTCTTGGAGTTGGTTCTCTTTTCAGTTGGTGTTGATAAACCCTGGAGATTGTAGTTTTGTGTAACACATAATACAAAAAGATTACACATATATCTAGTTTTCTTTGTGTTTATTATGGTGATGGTTTATAGTTCTCTATTATTGATGAATTTGTTTGGTACATGCAAGTAGATAATTATGAATGAATAATATGCTTGAAGTGGTTTCTAACTAAAGTTTTGATAGAAGTGTTAAAAGATCCCTACACTGATTGACTGCCCCCCCCCCTCCCCCCCTCTCAGTTTGGTCGGTTTGTCCAATAATTTGAGCATTCAAGTTGAAATTAGCTCTGTTGTGGATGAGAATATTGTCTACAAATAAATGCAAAAGGATGTGAATTTGAGTATACTTCATCACAAGGAAGAGAAGGAAATGAACAAGCTCTTCCACATCAAGATTCAAATTAAGAAGACCAAAATAGATGCTATGTTTCACTCTAGTTCATAGGCTAATCTCATAGTAGTATATCTATTCAACAAGCTTGGATTGGAGGTTCACAATCATCCTATCTCCTATCCATTGGGTTGGGTAAACAAGGATGCAAATATCAAGGTAATGAAACAATGAAATATCAAATTTGGTGTAAGTGTTGATTTTATTGATGAAGTGGAATTGGACATAGTGCCCCTTGACGTATGTGGAGTGATGTTTGGAAGCCCTTACATGTACACGAGGGATGTAATATTCATACATAAACCCAACTAGTAATGATTAATCAAGGATGGAAATCCCTACATGATCAACGCACATAAATATATGGCAAAGATCATGTTGGTAAGTGCCAACCAAGCCAAGAAGTTTAGTAGTTCTAGTAGGAAATATATTTTATTTTTCTTAAGAGAATATCAATCTGAGGGTGACTCGATAAAAGAAAGGCATCCCTAGAGGGGTTTACTAAAGAGCATAAACATAATTTTGAGTTTCTACAGGCATATAGAGGAGTGTTCTAGGAGCCTAAAATGGTACCACCCAAGAGGGAAGTGGAGCACGAAATACAATTATTTCTAGACTCCCCATTATCTAATATTGGGTTGTATAGATAGTATGTTCTGGAATAAAATGAAATGAAGAAGCAATTGCAACAATTGTTGGAGTAGGGTGTGATCTAACCAAGAACCTCACCTTGTGGGTCACTTATCTTAATTGTACCAAATAAGGATGCAACTTGGCAAATGTGTATCGACTATAGAGCATTGAACACTATTACACTAAATCATTTGTACCCTATGCCCAGGATCGACGATCTATTAGATCAATTGCAACACATAAAATATTTCACCAAGTTGGATCTCAAATATGGATACCACAAAGTATGCATCAAGGAAGAATATTGCCTTCAAGGAAAGGAAAGGTTTGTATGAATGGTCGGTCATGCTATTTGGTTTATATAAGTAATCAGCTATATTTATGAGACTAATGGATGATCTATTACTCCCATATCTATATTCATTTGTTATAGTCTATTTGGATGATATATTGGTTTATAGTGTTGCTTGGTAGGAGCACATCTCACATCTCATGCAAGTGTTAAAGACTTTGAAGAAGCACCAACTAATGGATAACCTCAACAAATGTGAGTTTTCTTTGTAGTGTTTGGTGTATTTGGGGTATGTTATCAATGGAGGATATCTCAATATAGATCCTACAAAGATGGAGGCCATCATGAAATGGCCAGTTCCTACATCTTTCATTGAATTTAGGAGCTTTGTTGGGGTAGCAGAGTACTTGTGGAAGTTCATAGCTTCAGTTTTAATAGTAGCTACAACACTTCACAACATAACAACAAGTGGTAATATTTTCCATTGGGTGGAGAATCAACAAAAGGATTTCAATGAGATGAAAATAAATATCATTCAAGAACTAGTTCTCCCATTACCAAAATTGCAAAATCCTTTCAAAGAGGAGACAGATGCAAGTGGGTATACCATGGGAGTCATTTTTTTGCAAGGAGGAAGACATGTATACTATCATTCTGAAATATTTCATGGGGAAGTTATCAACTACCCTACCTATGAGAAGTAAATATATTACCTAGTTCAAGCTCTCAAGAAGTTGAAGAACTATCTAATGGGAAAGGATACAATTATCCACATAGATCACCATCCACTACAATATTTTCAATTCCAAAGTAAGATACAACAAACTAGACATTACAAGTAGATGGGGTTTTAACAACAATTTCATCTAGTCATCAAGTATAAGAAGGGAAACACAAACAAGTTGGAAGACATGCTTTCAAGGCCACCCACATACAATATTGTAGTTTTCGGAACTCTGATATACATGGATCATTTTACCCATGATGCATACAGAGAAGCATGCATAGAATATGAGGAGTTTAAGGAGGTGTTTTTAACAACTACAAGGCCAAACTCATATAGAATAAGATGAAAACAAGGCTAACTATGATTTCCAAAATGGTTTACTCTACAAGCTCAATAAGCTTTGTCTCCATAAAGGTGAATGACTATAGCTTATCAAAGAGATTCACACCTCCAAGGTTGCAGAACATTTTGGTGTTGGGAAGACAATTTCCAACATACAGAGGTATGTGTACTATCCCATAATGCTAGAAAATGTAGCACGGTATATTAGAGGATGTATAATTCATTGTACCAGAAAGCCAAATATCAGGAAGCAAGGTCTATACCACCCCTTACCTATACCCACTCAACCTTGGGAAAGCATGTCTATGGATTTTGTGGGAGGTTGATCAATAAACAGGAAGGGACATGACTATATATTTTTGGTAGTTGACAGGTTTAGCAAGATGTGCATTCTCATGCCTTGTAAAAAGACCATCAAAGGACAATAAGAAGAAAACATGTTATTTGAACAAGTCTGGGTGCACTTTGGGATACCAAGGAGCGTCAACTCAAATATGGATACCATATTTCTTAGTATGTTTTGGACTACATTGTGGGATAATATGGATGCTAAGTTGAAGAGATATTCAATAATCCATCCACAAATATATAGAAAGATAGTAGTAATCAACATGAATTTGGTGCAACTTCTTAGGGGTTACAATTAGAAGCATCCAAAGACCTAAGATGAAAATATAATGTACATAGAACACTCTTATAATAGAGTGATCCACGCTTCTACTGGTAAGTCCCATTTTGAAACTTTTTTGGGGTATTTTCTTCCTTCTCCCTTGGATGTTATTTATGGACATCAAGGAAGAGTGAGTGAAGACACCACAAGAGAAGCATTAAAAGCATAAAATTTTGTTTAAAATATTAGGAAGATCAATTTGCAAGTATATGAGACATTGAAAATGTCATAGGAAAGGTATAAGGCGTGACATGATCAACATAGAATAGAAAAAACATTCAAAGTGAGAAACATATTTTGGTTATAGTTGAACAAGGAAAGACTACAAGATCCTGGTAAGAAGATCAAGGCTCTACGGTATGTCCTTTTCAAGATATTGGAGAAAGTGGGAGATAATGCCTATAGACTTAGTCTACCCCCATGCATGCACATTTACTTAGTGGTGAATGTGGATAACCTAAAACTCTACAATCCTTCCATGTTGGATCAAGAGGAGGAGTAGTTCCTACCTTCCATAGAGGACTTAGCACCAGACACTCAGGAAAATTTTGCAGAGAAAAGAGTTTTTCGAAAGTGGTCCAGAACTACAAGACATGGGAAGCATAACCTTAGGTAGATTGGGTTGAAAGGACAACTTCTAGGAAAAACAAAGTGGTACTCTAGGGAAAAGGTAGAGGAAACATTTCCTCACCTCATTCAGTAAAATGTTTGGTGACCAAAAGCATCCCTAAATGGGGAGGTATGATCCAGATTGGATCATGATGTTATTTTTCTTATACCTCAATGATTTATGTGTGGAAAAAATAGAGGAATCAACTTGTAGAGCCATTTTATTAGCTAGTTCCAATTTGGAAATTTGGGTCCAAAAAACCATATAAAAATTTTGGATTCATTTTAAGGCATCAAATGAAACTTTTTTATGGTCCAAACCGTACAATGGACCAAGCAGCTATATTCTACACATTGAGACATTTCCAATGGTTCAAGAATCATCTCAATCAAAGTTCATATGTGAATGTTATGCCTCCATAAGTTGACCTATTGTATTGGTCACCATGATGCGAGTGGATGCCACCTCAACCCCCATTACCTAAACATGTGGGATTAACCATGTAGTGTATTTTACAAAACATTCTATAATTTCCAAACTTGATCAGTAATTTAGGGTTGAGAAAGTCAATACCCTAACCCTAGACAACTATCGAGCTACATTAAATATTGGGCTGCTAAGAGGAGTAAGGTTTCCATTCTTTAACATTGTATTTGTTCCATAGTTGAGAAAAGAACCTAGGAGTGGTATTTTGAGAACAAAACAGAGGAGTGTTATAAAAACAGGATCGCAGAATAATAAAATAAAACAAATGCATAAATAAAACATAGAACCTACACAATACAATAGAGACACAGATATATGTGGTTCACCCAGTGTGGGCTATGTGCACCAGAGAAATTTCTAGGTCCTTCATTTTTTATTATCCAACAAAATGAAAGGACACAACCTACAACACATTCACTGTAACTTCCTCTTCTTTCTCTCATAGACTCCTCTCTCAAAATAAAATATTCGCAATGATACACAATCACAAAACAATTCCCTCATAAAATAGGGTTTCCTTCTCGGGAAAAAAACCATAACATAACTTCTACCATCAGATCTGTGACCTTATAATGAATGTTCCAGATTTACTATGAAATTACAATATACATTTACAAGGAAATTTTTCCTTCAGGGGCCTACTTTCCCCCAGACCCTCAAGTTGGGGGGATGAGCCCCCTAGACCTTGCAGGGGGGTAAATCCCCCCTTGAAACCCCCCCGCGTGGAGGGGTGTACAGTCTTCATTGGTTATAAACATGGTTGAAAAAAAATACCTCTGAATCAAGAAGATAATCAAGCTCCACAACCAACAATCTCCCACTTGGATATTGATCACAACAACTCTACTATTGTTGTATCTACTAGACTATGATCCTTCTTGGACCTCACACCTTCATACTTGAAGACCAATTGAAACTAAGCAGGAACTCATTTTCCCCCTAGTTACTCCCATTGTTAACATGTCTATAGTATTATGGCTAGTATGTATATTTTCCAACTTCAAATGTCCATCTTCCAAGACGGATCGTATGAAATGGTACCTGAGTTGTATATTCTTAGTCTTTGAATGGAAGGTTGAGTTCTTTGTAATATTAATGACACTCTCACTGTCATAGTACAACCTTCTATTCTCTTGCTTCTTTTCCAATTCCTCTATAAACCTCTGTAACCAAATAATTTATTTACTAGCCTTTGTAGTAGCAACATACTCTGCTTTTATTGTTGAAAATGCAACAACCTTTTGTAGTTTTGAAATCCAACTTAATCTTGTTCCACCTATAGTAAAAAAATACCATGTGGTGCTCCTCCTTCTATCTTTATCACATGCCATATTTGAATCAACATATCCCTGCAGAACAGTGTCTGAACCTCCAAAACATAATGCATGAGTAGAACTATCTCTCAAATAACTGAGAATCCACTTTACTACCTCCCAATGTTCTTTACCTGGATTGTTCATATACCTTCTCACAACTCCCACTGCATGTGCAATCTATTCTTGTGCAAACCATCACATACATCAAGCTGCCAATTGTTGATGAATAAGGGCCTCTGGACATGTATTCTATCTCCTCCTATGTCTTGGGACACATTTCCTTGGTTAATTTGAAATGCCTGGCCAAAGGTGTACTAACTTGTTTTTCATTCTGCATTCTAAACCTCTCCAACACCTTCTCTATGTACTCACCCTGAGACAATGTAAATTTGCGATTTTTCCTGTCTCTTGTTATTCTCATACCAAGGATTTTATTTGCAGCACTCAAATCCTTCATCGCAAATGAATTAGATAATTTCTTCTTGATTACATTTATATTATGCATATTAGACCCTACAACAAGCATGTCATCTACATACGATAGAAATATAATATAGCTTCCATTTTATATCCTTTTAGAATAAGCATAGTGATCGGAATGAAATCTACTATAACCTTGTTATGTCATAAACCTGTCAAACTTCAAATACCACTCCATTGGAGCTTTCTTTAGGCCATAGAAGCTCTTCTTCAACCTGCATATCATTTTTTCTTTCCCTTTGACTTCATACCCCTGTGGTTGTTGTATATAAATCTCTTCATCCAAATCGCCATGGAGAAAATCTATTTTTACTTCTAACTATTCAAGATGAAAATATTCTACTACCACAAGACTCAAAATAGTCCTAATTGAAGTCATATTAACAACATGAGAAAATATTTCATCAAAATTTATACCTTTATTTTGTGCAAACCCCTTTACAATAAGTCTAGCCTTGTACCGTTTTTTTCCTCCATCTTCTTCCTTCAACTTGTAAACCCATTTATTTTGCAATGCTCTTTTTCCTGCAGGAAACTAAACCAAGTCCCAAGTCTGGTTATTTACCAAGGAATCCATTTCCTCTTCCATGCCTTGCTCCCACTTCTTTTTAGTGTCTACCTGCATTGCATCTTCATAACATTCTGGTTCACCAGAATTAGTCAACAATAAATAGTACAATGAAGGATAGTATCGTTTAGGGAGTCTACTTAACCTGGTAGATATTCTAACAACACTTTTAGGAGTTTGAGGTACTTGCTACTCTTGTTGCTGTACATTATTATTTTCCGGTACCATTGGAATTTCTTTTTCAGTGTTCTCATCAAGCACTATGTATTCTGGTTTTTCTTTTTCTTGTTTCTTTCCCTGCAACTGATCTTTGTACATGGACTTCTCATTGGATATGACATCTCTACTCCTGATGATTTTGTGATTTTCATAATCCCATAAAATATAACCAAAATCATTAACATTGTATCCAATAAAGGTACACTTCTTGGATTTTTCCTCAAGCTTTGTTCTATTTTCTTTATCAATATGGAGAAATGCTTCAAAACTAAAAGTCTTCCAAAAATAAAAGTTTACCTTTTTTTCCTGTCCACGCCTCCTCTAGAATTCCACCATCCAAAGAGCTTGAAGGTCCTATGTTTATCAAGTAAACATCAGTATTTACAACATCTTCCCAAAACTATAAGGGCAACCCAACATGCAATCTTATACTCCTTGCACACCCCATGATTGTCATGTTCATCCTTTATGACATACCATTTTCTTGTGGTGTTCCTAGAACTATTTTCTCTCTATGAATCACATGGTATCAACAGTAATCACCAAACTCCTTGCTGCAATATTCAACTCCATTATTTGATCTAAGACACTTCAACATTTTTCCTATCTCATTCTCAACCAAAGCTTTTCATTTCTTAAAAGTTATCAAAAACATCATATTTTTGTTGAATGCAATAAACCCAAGTTTTTCTAGTTGCATCATCAATAAAAGTAACATAATAATGAGATCCACTAAGAGATGGTACCCATACATATGTATGCACAAGATCTAACATTTCACTCTTATTTTATTTTCCAAATCCGAGAAATTTGACTCTCTTTTGTTTTCCATAAACACAATGCTCATGGAAATCCAAATCAATTTGTTTAAGATCTAAAAACAAATTTATTTTGTAAAGTATTTGCATCCCCTTCTCACTCATGTGTCCAAGCCTATGATTCCACAGTGTTGTATCCACTCCTATAGAAGATAAAGAGATAGAAGAATTAGTGTTACCAGTACATAAATACAATGTACCTACCTTCTCTCCTTTTTCTATCACCAATGATCCTTTGGTGACCTTCCATGCCTTATCTGTAAATATTGATATACAACCTTCACTTTCCAACTGCCCTATTGAAATTAGATTTTTCCTTAGATCTGGAACATGTCTTACCTCTTTCAAAAACCATTGGTTTCTATTCCTCTGCTTTATTTTTACCTTTGCCATTCCAACAATTTTGCATGGTGCATCATCACCCAAATGAACCTGTCCAAAATCACCTTGAACATAATCTAAAAAATGTTTCATATGGGGTTTGGCATGAAATGAAGCCCCTTAATATACTACCCAAGACTCATAAATATTATCTACATAAATAATCAAATAATCTTGTAACACATCACCTGTTACATTTGCTTCCTGATTTTTCTCATGTTGTCAATCTCTTTGTTTCTTTGAAGCTCTGCAATATTTCTTCAGATGTCCTTTCTTTCCACAATTCCAGCACTCTATCTTTCCAAGTCTGTATTTGGATCTTCCCTTCCTATAATTCTCATGGTTCCTTGAGCCCTTTCCTCTATCCTTTTGTCATCCCTTGTTCTCCATGTTTAACGCATTACCTGATGTCTCACCTGTGCTTTTTCGTCACATTTCCTCGCTAAGGATAACACTAACAACATCATCAAATTTTAGAGTGTTTGAACTAGAGACAGAGTTAATTACAACCATGACCAAGTCATTCCATCTTTCTGGCAATGAGCACAAGATTAGAAGATCACTGACCTCATCATCAAAGTCCACTTTTACAAAACTTAATTGATTAGTAACCATATTAAATTCATTTAAATAATCTGCAACAGACCCACCTTCTGACATATTCATATTAAATAATCTCTTCATTAGAAATACCCTATTTTTTTTTGTTTGTTAATTTGTGCAGGACCTGCGATTAACCTGTGGCTTGAGAAACCGCGACTCAGGGGCATCTAAGCCGTCAAAATCACCCGGGGATCGCACCCGGCCTGAGCCACACCAACCCTTAACATGGTTGGATTTTTTGTCCCCGCAGGTTTCGAACCAGTGACTTTAACATCACGGAGTGGCTTAACAACACACTCCGTCACCGACTGTCCTACACCTCGGGGACCATTATAAATACCCTATTGGATGTTGAGGTTTTTTCATATAGTTTAGCCAATGGGTCCATCAACTCCTTCATTGTCTTTTCTTTTGAAATATTGAAATCTACCGACGTTGTCAGGATCAGCCATATCGTTCCTAGTTCTTTTCTATCAAGAACCTCCCATTTTTCTTCCTTCATGGTCGTTGACTTCTTTGTTATTTATATGAATGGTAGGAATAGATCCTTCTTATATAAATAATCTTCCATCTGCATCTTCCATAACTGGTAGTTTTGGCCGTTAAATTTCTCAACCCTAAACTTTCCATGTTCCACCATTGCTCCCAATTGAACCAAGAACCCTCTTTTCCTACGAGTTACCATTAGCTTTGATACCAATTGTTAGAAAAACAATATCATAAAACAATAAAATAAAACAAATGTGGAAATAAAACACAGAAGATACACAATACAATAGATACATAGATATATGTGGTTCACACGGTGTGGGCTACGACCACTACAGAAATTGTCAGGTCCTTCCTTTTTATTACCGAACAAAGTGAAGGGATACAACCTGCAGTACACCCGATGTAACTTCCTCTTCTTTCTCTCACAAACTCCTCTCTCAAAATACAATATCCGCAATGATACACATCTGCAATATAATTCACTCATAAAATAGGGTTTCCTTCTAGGGAAAAAAACCCTAACATACCTTCTACCGTCAAATCTATGGCCTTATAATGAATGGTCCAGATTTACTATGAAATTAAAATATGCATTTACAAGAAAAAAAATCCTTCGGGACCCCCCAGCCCGAGGGATGAGCTCGCCAGACACCACAGGGGGGGGANCCCCCCCCGCATGGAGGGGTGTACAGTATTCATGGGGTATAAACATAGTTGAAAACAAATACCTCTGAATCAGGAAGATAATCAGGCTCCACAACCAACAAGGAGGAGTGATTATGTAGCATCCATACATTCCAGAGTGTTAAAGGATACTCCAAAGAGAGTGCATCTTTCTTTGTACTTGCATTTGAAGAAAAGATAGCAGAACGACCTCACTTTCTAGTTGCGCTTTCTCCCATATTAGGTTTACTAGGTCATATCTTGTGTTTATTTTTGGATGTTGTGTGAGTATTTATTTATGTTCTCTATTTTTCACATTTCAACTATTCCATAGATTTAAGAAGAAAACCAATAATTAAAGAATATAATATCTAAAGGAAATTAACCTTGAGAGTAGATATTTCAATATTTTTATTAGATTTGTTGTGAAAAATTGTCCAGTGAAATATCCACGACAATTTACATATCACAATTGAGCGAGAGAATAATAATTAATGGGTAAAAGAGGAAAGCGTTTACACAATGCCTCTCAGGAAATCAAGGAATTGTAATAGTACAACCATGGATTGCAAAATAAAATTAAAACAATTGAGTGGACATTAATTCAAAATAAAAACATAATTTATCACATGGTTGATATAATATTGTTATTAAATGATCTTATCCAAAAGGTTGACACAATTTGTGACACGAAAGATCTAATAGAAAAGTTTCATGCAACATGTAAAAAAGAGGAGCTTATCCAAAAGTTTGATGCAACATGTGATATGAATGAGATCATGCAAAAGGTTGATGCAACTTCTGAAACACAAGACATAATACAGATGGTTGATGCTAATTGTGATACGGAAGACTTGATGGTCGATAAAAAAGACATAGAATATATGCAATCTTCCATTGAATTGATAGAGGAAACATTTATCAAAGATGACTCCCAAGAAGAAACATATAATTACAACAACAACAATAAAAAAAGTAAATTCCAAGACACAAAAGAACAAAGTCAAGATTCACAAAAGGATCTTTCCAAGATGGTTGTCGGACCTTGGGAATAATTGTTGTTCAACTAATATCGACATGGCTTAGGATATGACAAAAGAAACAACTTTCATATCTTGAATTACTCCAAATTAGTTCAATTTATGAGAGCAGGATTTTTTGAAGAAGTTAAGAATCTTGGTACTAAATGCCAACATTGTCACAGACTTGGTCACATGGAGAATAATTATTTTGATCTCCATCCTTCTCCTCATTGTGGGAAGGAAAATCACCTATCTGAAAAGTGTCGAAGGAAGAAAAACATTAAGAAAACAATTCATTATGGATGGATAAATTCATGGATATGGAATCAACAATTAAGGAAGTTGCATAAGTCTTATCATCTAGTCCAGACAAAGGTAAATCCACAACTGCATGGAGAAATGACAAAAATAAAAATCTTTCAAACAATTATTCCATATTATTTTGGGCATGATCTGGGTCCTATATGTTCTATGAAATTTAAACATGAATCAAATATAGTACTTTCCATGCCTAAATGGGAGGATCACATTGATGAAAATGATACTCTCTTACAATTTCAGGGGGGGGGTGAACATGGTAATTGGTAAACCAAAACCACGACATTATTCAAATCAAATTGTTTAGTGGTCATTCAAAACCAACACATTTTTCAAGTCTCAATGGAAGATGGTTAGTGGTCAACCAAAAAAACCATCATATGAAGAATCCAAAGCTCAAGCTTGGATCTCTTCAACCGTGACTCTAAAACTGGTCAACCAAAGATGATACCATTTATTGTTTCATTATTTGTATAATTACTCAAACTTGTGATTGAAGGGGGGAATATTATATTGTGAGTCCCTAGTCAATCACAAAGTCTGAGACCACATTCATATGAGTTGTAATACTTATTTGTTGATGAGGTGTTTCCATGATCCATTGATGAGTTGTTAATGAGATCTAGATCTAAAAGTGGTCCAATCCATGTACTATAAATTTGTATATGAGATAAATACAATGTGTTAGAGAATGACATAAAGATTTTTCCGCCAATTCTTTTATTTTCATGCTTGTGCTCTAATTCTTAACATGAATATCTATTCTTGGAATTCCAACCAACCAAGAAAGAATATAATAACTAACCTTCAATAGTTCTAACAAAAATAAATTATAAATAAAAATTATCAATGACTAATCTTAGAATTCTTACATGAAAGGAGTCATTAAGAAAAAAAAACTATATGTTAGCACTGAGAGTCACCCTCTGACTGCAAGAGGATAAGCCCAGTACCCATAAAAATATAGTAAAAGGATTAAATGGTTTGAGAAGGTGGATCAGTGAGACTATAGAGAAAGGAGAAGATAACAAAAGTAATTGCAGATCAGTTCGGTATTGTTGGGCTATGGAGTCATAAGTATCGTGTATAAGGAAGGCATTTAAATATCCTATCAGACAAAAGGATTTAAGAGGCAATGAGGAGAAAAAGATAGAAAATGTATGAGTGATGAACCATGAAAAATGGGCAAGATGACAACAAATCCTCTATCGCCTCAGGAATCCAAAGATCAAAGAGATGCTACATCTAGACAAGAAGAAAATAGAAAATGTTTGTTGAGCCATGAAAGATGGGAAAGACAACAATAGATCCTCCATCACCTCATGGATCCATAAATTAGAGAGATTACATTCAGAAAAGAATGAAAATAGAGAAAATTTAACGAAGAATGAAAGATGGGCATGACAGAAACAAAACCTCCATTGCCTCAGGGATCCATAAATCAAATAGATTACATTCAGACAAGAAGGAAAATAGATAAAATATAATGAACCATGAAAGATGGTCATGACAGAAACATAAACCTCATCGCCTCAAGAATCCATAAATCATAGAAATTACATTTAGACAAGAAGGAAAATAGAAATAGTGTGTAAACTAAGAAGACGGTCTGATAAAAACAATTCAAAGGAATCTTCAATAACATATATTTACAATCCAATCCCTTGGGCATACAAACTGAAAAATTACAGACCCCTGCTCCTAAAACTCACTCGGCTCTTCGTCCTATGAAGAACAACCCCCTGCCTTGTCAAAATAAAGATTTATCTATTTATAATCAGCTCAATCCACAATTTCCAGGAGTGTGACTTGGCTATCTTTTCCAATGCTTTTGTCTGAGCATTCTTCTATCAGACAGTGTGTGTATTCCTTTGTCAAATGCAAACTCAGATCAGCATGAGCCTTTATTCCCTCTGTGGTACTGCAGGCTGACAGTCTAGTCCTCTCGTCCATGGCTTCTATGCCTTCAATTTATGGATTGAGTTGAGGTTTCAGCTACTAGTCCTTTTCCATTAATTGAATTCTCCTCGAGATCGAGACGAGGCTCAAGGCCTAGGCAACTGCCACGTTCTTCTCTTGGATTAGATGCTATATAAGCACATGATTGTGGGGCCATCAAAGGCGGTTTGGATTCACATCGCTTTTGAGCCCACAATTCACCACCTTCCGCCACATAGCTCTTTTACTATACCATGGTTTCAATTGCAGGACCGCTCAAGAATTTTATCATTCGAGCATGTTGCGTCCCTGCAATGAAACATGGTCATTGATCTGGTCGTGATCTACGATCTGGGTGATCCTTCTAAATTTAGCGTCACCGCTAAAGTTTATCCACCTGCCAACTTTAGGATCATTCTAACCACGTTGGGAGATGGCACTAATTTTGTAGTGTCCCCAAGGCTGAGCCCCATTGTAAACCATGTTCTGAAAAGAATTGTAATTATGTTTTATAGGCTGGTGAGCCAATTTTTTATAAGCTGGAGGCTTATTTGTTTGTTAGGCCAGGGAGCCTGAGTGTTGAAGGCCAGGAGCCTGTTGTTGTATATGTAATCACGCAGAACAATTAACAAAATATAAACACTGCCATGTGCAGACCGGCCACGATGAATGAGTGAAGGGGGACTAAGCATCCATAGAGTGGGAAAGGAATTAGGGGCTCGAAGGTGAGAAAAGGGGCTAAGTGTTGAGCCTAGGGGCTAAGCCTAGGGGGCTTAAGCCTGGGAATAATATTTTAATATTATCCCCAAAAGAAATGTGCATTTTATGTTTATCCTAAGTTTCTAGCAAGGGGAGAACATGCAAGGGAGATGCGTGTTGGTGGAACACATGTAGTTTCATGGGTGACAAGTGTCAACCCTGACGCATGCGAATAAAACGACCAGGGTGAGCCGTGAGAAGGGTTCCTCCCCATTCTACTCGATTGTCTAAATGTGTACAGAGCCCTGGATAGTACTACCAACCAGACTCCTACAGAGAACCTCTATGCATCCCTGTGATTCAAAAAGTCTGTGTCTGGCTCTGAGAAAAACCGTGTGTGCATTCCCGGAACGAGAAGCCTGTGTTGTTTTCAGGAAGGAGTCTGTGTTTATTCTGGAAAGTTGGTACACCCCTTCTCTGTTCTAAGCCGGGAAGTCTGAATCGACCCCTACGTGGATGACTTATCACGCATCCTTGAGAATCCAAAATGTGAGTCTATTCCATGTTGCCAAATTGAGAGAACAGAAGTGTCTCATCCTTGCTAAGCCTGGTTATACTGTTGCACCTGTCTGGAGCTGCCCGGGGGTGTTCGTGTCTGGATTTTCCGTGGATTGTGGTGGATGTGTAGTGTTTGTTCCTGTGTGTCTTGTTGGCCAGTTTGTACACCACTCTCTCTAGGTGAGAGAGGTGGTTGAAGTTGGAAGAACAGGTTGTTGGACCTGTGAGCGACTCCCTCTAGGTGAGAGAGTGCGCAGAGGAAGGAGAGAACTCCTGGAAGGAACCTTGTAGCTGCCATAGAGCCCGAATAATTCTAGTTCGGCCTGTTCCTGTAACCCAAGGCAAGGGATATTAGTAGCCGAAGGACTGTCCAAGTGACAGAGAAGGTGTATACTCCTGGGGTGGAACATGCATATGGGGAATGAGGGTCTGTGGGAAGTGAGCGTGGGAGGTTCCTTGGAGATAATCCCTTCCTTGTGGTTATGTGTTGTTTTCCCTGTAACCTCAACCTAGCCTAGGATTCCTTGTCGTGGGGTGGAGCTTAGTCCCAGCTCGAGGATGACCCATTGTTGAGCTGATGAGCAGTGCGGTCTAAGGCTGGGAGGTTCGTGGAAGGCCTGCACTTGGTTGGTGGATTCTACCACTGTTAAAAGATAAGTATCTGATTATGTTTTTATCACGTTTTGCATGACTCTACTGTTTATGTTATCATGATTTCCGCTGTGTATACGAATTAATATGGAATGTTATGGATTGTTAATTATAGCAGTAAATAATATGTTTTACTCTGTGCTTATATGAGTTATGTATAGAGTGGTGTTATAACCTTCTCTTAATAGCGATTAAACCTTGGTAGCCAAAAAAAAAAGGTGCACTACAGTTTGGTATCAGAGCCAAGGTTTCGACACTGAGCCTAGATGGGCCAGTGGAGCGGTCTTTGGATCGAGAATGCGAGGGGAAATTTGGTCTGGAAGGCCAATTTCAGACCCTGGTTTGCTCCAAAGTGTCAAGGATTTACTTGACGAGTTTTTAAATCTCAAGAGGTATAGCGGCATTATGAAACCGCAACCAATGTGGTATAAGTCCACAGGGAGAGAGAACTCCACACCGGAAGTGTAGGAGCTTTAGGATCTGTTCGGGAGGGAAGGTGAGCCCTCATGACCGTTAGATATAGAAAGTGTGCATGGGGTTTAAAGCCCTTTGGAATTGCATAGGAGTGTGGAAATCACGATATGCGAAATCCTGAGTTAGTCAGGACCGTCCATCATTAAGAACGCGTGGAGAGCGATCAGCCTTTCGCTGACTCGTAACTTGAAAATAGTCAACGGGTGAGTTCGTGAGAATACACAAAACGTGAATTCATGATTGGATCGTAACCGTCGATCTAAGAGAGATCGGGACCGTTAATTTCCCAGGAAGAAATCGACGTTTTGGGAGATGGGAGGTGAGAAGAGGTGAGCACCTCCAAAAAACCCGAAACCTCAAAATCCAGAAAACAATCTACACTGTAGATTGTGGGGAGAAGAACTTGACCGTAGGATCAGGTAGGTTAGTAGACAGTGATTTCAGGATTTCGGAAAATGGAATTTCAAGATGTGTGGATTCACGAACTTCCGACACCCGAAACCCCGAAACACCGAAAGGATCTGCGTCGTAGATCTGAGAAAGATCTGACAGTTGGATTTTACTAGAAATGGATGTGGACACATGGAGATGTACCACGTTCCAGTGGGTTGAGAAGAGAAGTGAGAGAGGTGGGACCCGATGACGTCATTAAAAGCGACGTGGACCCTCGTGAACGTGCCACGTGCTACCTTGGTTGTGGGTGACCATTGTGCTATATGGGCCCGGAGGGTAGAGCAAGTCGGAATTTCGGAAGTTGGGGGTTGGAAAGGAAAGCAAGTCTGAAATCCTTGTGGACCAAAACCCCGAAACCCGAAGTGCCGAAAATGAAAGTTTCGAAAACACGAAAATTGCATAACCAAACGAGAGCTCAGAAAACGTATTTGAATCGAAATGTATTTCGTTCTTGTTCATATTGGCTTATAAATGTTATGGATTGTTCCGGAAGGAGTAATGGCCTGACAAACTTTGAATTTATTTGCACAGTGCATGTGCAGAGTTCAACGAAGGTCAAGACTCCAGTTAACCAAGGCCGAGTATGGAGTGGGAAAAGGTGTAGATTACCCCCGAAACAGAAGATGAACAGGAAGGAAAGGATGTCAACCTGGGAGTCAAAGGATTGAAATCCAATGGGCATGGAAAAGAGAAGGATAAGGAAGGAAACATAATGAAAATCATTGAAGGATTGCAAAGAGAGGCCAAGGCTCGTTGAGATGATAGTCGAAAGCTCATGAAAGTCAGGGATCGACAAGGTGAATTAAACTTAAAATTATTTAGGAGCTTGGAAAGAATAGAGAAGAAACTCGAGAAGGGAAGAGACTCAAGTACGACGGAGAGTCGCAGAACCCATGGGAGAATAAGTAGGTCGAGGAGTGGTAGCCGACATCTTAGTCGCTCCCAAAGACATTCTGACAGGGAGACACACAATAGTTCAAGCCTGTCCCCTACCAAAAACCATCGAAAATCTGGAAAGGAGGAATTGAAAGGGGAGATGAACAAGATTAAGCCTCCAACATTCGATGGAGAACATAATAAGGAGGAAGATGCCGAGACATGGTTGCTTGGCATGAAGAAATACTTCCAACTGCAGAATTATTCCACCCATGCAGAAGGAAGAATTGCAATGTACCAACTGAAAGGAAAAGCATCCATGTGGTGGGATCAATTTGTGCAAGTGAAGCACATCAGAGATAAAGAGGTCACTTGGAAGGAATTTAAGAAGTATTTCGAGAATAAATACCTGACTAAAAGATACTATGACATAAAGATGAAGGAGTTCTTCAAACTCAAGCTAGGCAGCATGACTATTGATGAGTATGAACGAAGTTTTCTAGAACTACTGAAGTATGTTCCATTCATCAAAGATGAGGCTGTCAATATTCAGAGGTATCTGAGTGGACTTACACCTTCCATTGGTGACAAGATTCAATATGATGATCCTAAGACTATGGAAGAAACCATAAGAAGGGTGAAATGCTTATATGAACAACAAAGAGAAAAGCCTACCTTTCGGAAGGCTTGGGATGACCAGAAGAGGTTTAAGAAAGAACAGAGGCAGAAGGGAAACAAGCCTCCCTTTTTCAAGAATGGCCCTGGGGTACAGTCGTCTTTTAGAGACCCCAGGAAAGTTGAAGGGAGTGAGCATATGCCAAGGCCTCCACGTATGGAGTGTTGGGGCTGTAAAGGGAATCATTGGTACAGAGACTGCCCCCACAGAAAAGACAAAGAAAGAACTGTACATATTGTTCAGCAAGTTGAAATAGTGGAGGATATGGGCAGTAGAATGGCGAGGATCTACGCAGCCCTGGACAACAAGCAAGCAGAATTTCAATCGCACATGATTGAAGTGGAAGGTACGATCAACAACCGACCACTTGTTATTTTGATTGATTCAGGGGCTAGCCATAGTTATATAGATCCTAGAGTGGTGGATAGTTTGCATCTAATGAGAAACAAACATGAGAAGTCTTTGTTAGTGCAGTTGGCCACAGGGACCAAGAGGAAGGTCATTGAATTGGTTAAGTCCTATTCAGTGGACATGAAAGGAATGAGCACTAAGGCTGAATTGAACATTCTTCCTTTAGGCTCATACGATTGCTTAATTGGGATGGACTGGTTGGACCAACACCATGCCCTTCTGGATTGTCATAACAAGAGGTTTACATTCCTGAATGAGGAAGGAAATCAGGTAACAGTCCAAGGAATTCCCAGAGCCATGGCTGTTAGGGAAATTTCAGCCATGCAGCTGAAGAAATGGTACCAGAAAGGCTGTCAATTATTTGCAGCTCGGGTGGAGGAAGCATCCCGAGATGAAGTCTCAAATTTGGAAGACCATGAAGTAATCAAAGAATTCAAGGACATATTTCAGGAGGTACCTGGACTACCTCCGAAGAGGGACATTGATTTTGCTATAAATTTGATGCCTGGAGCAGCTCCAGTTTCGAAGGCTCCTTATAGAATGACTACACCAGAGCTGAAAGAGTTGCAATTGAAGCTCGAAGAGCTACTAAAGAAAGGTTACATTCACCCCAGTGTGTCACCGTGGGGAGCTCCAGTCCTATTCGTGAAGAAGAAAGATGGGGCGTTAAGGCTGTGCATTGATTTTCGGCAACTGAATAAGGTCACTATCAAGAACAAGTATCCTCTGCCAAGTTTTGATGATCTTTTTGATAAGTTGAAGGATGCGAAAATATTTTCAAAAATGGATCTCCGATCTGGATATCACCAAGTGAGAATAAAGGATGAGGACATTAGCAAGACCACCTTTAGGACAAGGTACGGCCATTATGAGTTCACGGTGGTGCCATTTGGACTGTCCAACACGCCTGTTGTTTTCATGTGCTTAATGAATGGAGTGTTCAGAGATTATTTGGACAAGTTTGTCATAGTCTTCCTGGACGATATCTTGGTGTATTCCAAGACAGAGGAAGAAAACGAGCAACACCTGAGAATGGTGCTGCAGGTGTTGAGAGAACACCAGCTGTACGCAAAACTGAGCAAGTGCTCTTTTTATCAAAGGAAGATCCATTACTTGGGACACACTATATCTGAAGAAGGGATCATTGTGGATCCTGAGAAGGTATAGGCCATTCGAGAATGGCCAGCACCAAGGAATGTGGCAGAAGTTAGATCTTTTATGGGTCTGGCGGGCTACTATAGGAGGTTCATAGCTGGATTCTCAAAGATAGCTCATTCTATCACTTCCTTGCAAAGGAAGGAGAAGAAGTTCCATTGAACTGAAGAATCTGAGAGAAGCTTCTAGCGATTGAAGCAACTACTAACCAGTGTTGCAATCCTGAAGATTGCAGATCCAAACAAGGATTACATAGTGTGCACAGATGCATGTAAGGAGGGGCTGGGAGGAGTTCTCAGCCAAGAAGGATTTGTAGTTTGTTATGAATCCCGAAAGTTGAAGGAGCATGAGAAGAATTATGCCACTCACGATTTAGAGCTGGAAGCAATTGTCCATGCCTTGAGGAAATGGAGACATTACCTCGTGGGCAAGAGATTCGAGTTGAGAACAGACCATAACGGTCTGAAGTATTTATTTGATCAGCCGACCTTAAATGCCAGGCAAATCAGATGGCTGGAGTTTCTGTGCGAATATGACTTTGATATCAAGCATATCAAAGGAAAAGAAAATAAGGTGGTTGATGCACTCAGCAGAAAAGTGCACGAATTACATGCTGCAGCCATTAGCATGTACCAGACTGACATGAAAGACAGAATTTTGGAAGCTGCAAATACTGATTTGCAATACAAAAGTCTTGTAGCAAAGCTACAACAGTGTGAGGGACCACAGACCAAGGAAAGTTACACCTTGGGAACTGATGGTTTACTTCTGTATAAAAACAGAGTGTATGTACCCAATGTCCGAGAATTGAAGTTGGCAATTCTAAAGGAGATGCATAACGTGACTTACGATGGACATCCTGGATATCAGAAGACTGTGGCAGCAGTCAAAAGCCATTACTTTTGGTCGGGTTTGAAGAAAGAAATCGCTAAATACATCGCCAAATGTATGGAGTGCCAAAAGGTTAAGGTTGAGCATAGGCACCCAGTAGGGTTGTTGCAACCTTTACCTATTCCTGAGTGGAAATCGGACGTGGTAACAATGGATTTTATCACTGGACTACCTAGAACAAGCAAGCAACACAATTCAATCATGGTGGTGGTGGACAAGCTTACTAAAGCTACCCATTTTATTCCACTGAAAACCACCCACAGGGTAGCTGATGTTGCTGATATCTTTTTAAAATAAGTTGCACGCTTGCATGGAATTCCTAAGACAATTGTGTCTGATAGGGACCCGAAATTCACTTCGAATTTCTGGAAAGGACTATTCAAAGGATTCGGAACGAATCTGAACTTTAGTACACCGTATCATCCCGAGTCTGATGGACAGACAGAGAGAGTGAACAGAGTAATAGAAGACGTGCTAAGAATGTATGTGATGGATAAACCATCAAGGTGGGAAGACTACTTGCATTTGGTAGAATTCGCCTACAATAATGGGTATCATGCATCATTGAAGATGAGCCCATTCAAAGCACTTTATGGAAGAAAGTGTAACACTCCAGTGAGCTGGGATAATCCAACTGATAGAGTAGTAGTTGGGCCTGAGCTACTCAAAGAGATGGAAGACCAAATCATCAGAATTAAACAGAATCTAAAAGTTGCCCAGGACAGGCAGAAAAGTTACGCTGATAGTAACAGAAACCACAGAGAATTCAAAGTGAGTGACCATGTTTTCCTGAAAGTGAAAACTAACAGGATTTCCCTGAAGCTGGGAAGTTGTGCCAAGTTGGAAACAAGATTTTGTGGGCCATTTGAGATCCTGGAAAGGATTGGGCCAGTTGCATACATGCTTGCATTACCTGCATCTATGACTGTACATAATGTGTTTCATGTTTCACTACTTAAGAAATATGTACTGGATGCTAATCATGTTATCGATTGGAATGTGATTTAGGTGGAACCAGAAGGTGTCCTGCAATTGCATCCTGTGCGCATATTGGATAGGAAAAGAAAACATCTCCAGAATCGAGCCATAGAGCTTGTAAAGGTCCAGTGGACCTGGTACAGTCCTGAGGATGCGACTTGGGAGCATGAAGAGGTTATGCGAGCAGAGTACCCGCATCTTTTTGAAACTTTTTAAAGGCTTGCAGAGACAGTGTAAGTTGCACTAAGGACAGTGCAAAAATAAGGGGAGGGTAATTGTAGTGTCCCCAAGGCCGAGCCCCGTTGTAAACCATGTTCTGAAAGGAATTGTAATTATGTTTTATAGGCTGGTGAGCCAAGTTTTTATAAGCTGGAGGCTTATGTGTTTGTTAGGCCAGGGAGCCTGAGTGTTGAAGGCCAGGAGCCTGTTGTTGTATATGTAATCACGCAGAACAATTAATAAAATATAAACACCGCCATGTGCAGACCGGCCACAATGAATGAGTGAAGGGGGACTAAGAATCCACAGAGTGGGCAAGGAATTAGGGGCTAGAAGGTGGGAAAAGGGGCTAAGTTTTGAGCCTAAGGGCTAACCCTAGGGGGCTTAAGCCTGAGATTAATATTTTAATATTATCCCCAAAAGACATGTGCATTTTATGTTTATCCTAAATTTCTAGCAAGGGGAGAACATGCAAGGGAGATGCATGCTGGTGGAATGCATGCAGTTTCATGGGTGACAAGTGTCAACCCTAACACATGCGAATAAAATGGCCAGGGTGAGCCGTGAGAAGGGTTCCTCCCCATTCTACCCGATTGTCTAAACGCGTATGGAGCCCTGGATAGTACTACCAACCCAACTCCTGCATAGAACCTTCATGCATCCCTATGATTCGAAAAGTCTGTGTCTGGCTCTGAGAAAAACTGTGTGTGCATTCCCGGAATGAGAATCCTATGTTGTTTTCAGGAAGGAGTCTGTGTTTTTTCTGGAAAGTTGGTACACCCCTTCTCTGTTCTAAACCAGGAAGTCTGAATCGACCCCTACATGGACGACTCGTCACGCATCCTTGAGAATCCAAAATGTGAGTCTATTCCATGTTTCCAAATTGAGAGAACAAAAGTCTCTCATCCCTGCTAAGCCTGGTTATACTATTGCACATATCTGGAGCTTCCCGGGGATGTTCATGTCTGGATTTTCCGTGGATTGTGGTGGAAGTGTAGTGTTTGTTCCTGTGTGGCTTGTTGGCCAGTTTGTACAACACTCTCTCCAGGTGAGAGAGGTGGTTGAAGTTGGAAGAACAGGTTGTTGGACCTGTGAGTGACTCCCTCCAGGTGAGAGAGTGTGCAGAGGAAGGAGAGAACTCCTAGAAGGAACCTTGTCGCTGCCATAGAGCCTGGAGACTTCCGGTCTGGCCTGTTCCTGTAACCCAAGGAAAGGGAGATTAGCAGCCGAAGGACTGTCCAGGTGACAGAGAAGGTGTATACTCCTGGGGTGGAACAGACATGTGGGGAATGAGGGTTTGTGGGCAGTGAGCGTGGGAGGTTCCTTGGAGAGAATCCCTTCCTTATGGTTATGTGTTGTTTTCCCTGTAACCTCAGCCTAGCCTAGGATTCCTTGTCATGGGGTGGAGATTAGTCCCAGCTCGAGGGTGACCCATTTCTGAGCTGATGAGCAGTGCAGTCTAAGGCTAGGAGGTTCGTGGAAGGCCTGCACTTGGTTGGTGGATTCTACCACTGTTAAAAGATAAGTATCTGATTATGTTTTTATCATGTTTTTCATGACTCTACTGTTTATGTTATCATGATTTCCGCTGTGTATACGAATTAATATGGAATTCTATGGATTGTTAATTATAGCATTAAATAATATGTTTTACTCTGTGCTTAAATGAGTTATGTATAGAGTGGTGTTATAACCTTCTCTTAATAGTGATTAAACCTTGGTAGCCAAAAAAACAAAGGTGCACTACAAATTTTGGCGCTGAACACGAACACTTCCTAGAGGATGATCTGACGTGGTGGCCCTACATCACTATGCTAACATGTCATGAAAAGAGAGGCAACATGTGTCACTTGGAAACAAGTGGATGATATGCCCCAAGGTGCCTGGACTAAGTGCCACGTGTCATCGTCGAATGGATTTTAGGTGTCATGACTGACGAGAGTGCCACATATCTGAACTGATGACTGCCACATAATTTGGCACTTCAGAGCTCAGGAGCAGTATGCATGTAGAGATAGAGCTCTAAAGTGAACGACGACCATCGATCTAAGGAGGACATGTGGCAAGGATCTGTTAAGTCTGGGAGAAAACACTTTGGATGAAAACGGGAGTGGGGAAGTTGAAACTCCTGAAGCCCAGAGTCCCGAATAAAAATACCACCGTTAGATTTGGATGGACACGCGACAACGATCTGTGGACTTTGGGAGAAAACACTCCAAATGAGAAAGAGAGGGGAGGAGTTAAAACTCCTGAAGTAAATATTGATCGTCCAATGGAGAAGGACGTGTGTCTCCTGATTTGCAACTCCAGGCAAATTACTGTAGAGGAAAATGAGAGGGGAAGCCCCAAAGTCCCGAAGTAAACAATGATCGTCCGATCTAGAGGAACACGTGGCGCTTGATCTGCAACTTCGGGAAAAAGAACTTCGGAGGAAAATGGGAATGGATAAGACGAAACTCCTGAAGCCCAAATTCCTGAAGTAAATCATGATTGTTCGATCTGAAATGAAGCGTGGCACTTGATATGTTATTTCGAGTCAAAGCACTTCGAAGGAAATTGGAGTGGGGAAGCCGAAACTCCCGAAGCTTGAACTCCTGAAATAAATATTGATCATCCAATCTAGAAGGATGTGTGGTGCTTGATCTATGACTTCAGTTCTTCCACCTGGTCTTTAAACCTTGCACAACTTTGACATGCCGAATACACATGAGCCGTTGATCTGAATTGTTCCTGGGATCTCTGCTGCTGAAAATTGAACCCGACCATTACTTGTATTTTCAACCCGAAATGGACTTCTTTTGAATGTTGCATTTGGACGCTTCTGTGAAGACCACAGAATTGGTTGTCCTGTGACCTTTTAACAACTATATGTGATAACATTTGGCTCCATAGGGGATGGCATGCTCCCCGTGAGCTTCCAAGAATGCACAGTTCCAGTGCCTTAGCCTTTGGGTTGTGGAGTCGATCTTAAATACATCCTGCTGAGGGCCACAGGCTGATATGAAAACTATGTACTTGAAAATAAAGCAAACACACATGCTCCAGAAGGAGCTTATTTATGTACAATCCTAGACTAACTAGTTTTTTACAATGTGCTAGGTGAAAGTAAACTTGCACCATAGCCACCTAGACTATTTGGTAAAATAATTCTTTGCTTTACTGCAAATGATCCATAAAAGGTAAGGGGAGTATGACAACATAAAGAAAACATGTTTTGGATCACTAACAATACCCCCAAATGATGATAAGATGAATGATTTTGTAGGCTCCAATTCTTTTGGAAAAATCAACTCCATATACAACCCCATAGGGTCATAAAATTTATAATAAGGCACACTCAACTGGTAAGAAATTACCTCATTTATTTCATCATTTCTCACATGTTGTTTGATGTTCTCAGAGTGTACAGGTGGATAAAGGATGGATGCATGTTGGCTAATCCCAGATGATATTTTCTCATTTACAAGTGTTGGACATGAGATAAGATGCACATTTATCTCTTCCTTTTCTACTTCATGTCTCTCCCAAGGATCAGATTCATAATTTTCATACACGGGAACCATGTTACAAGGTTCCAAAGAAGCCATGGACAAGCTCTTTTCTTCATCATCTTCAATGGGATATTCATCAAATATTGGGTGTTTTTGGTCAACATCTGAAGCAACTACTTCATCATAAGAAGAACTGCCAAAAACCTTTGTTTCAAGAATAGTAATATCCTCTGTAATTTCTTCACAAGAGCAGCAAAAAAATCTGTCTTCAATTCTGAAAATCTAGGAAAAAACATACAGGAATCTTCTCTAGCTTTTGTCACTAACTTATCATCTATCTCAGCTTCATAGTCAAGAGAAATATCTACTGTAAAATACATTTTCTCTTCATCGTCGGACTATTCAAAAGAGACATGTTGATTTTTATGAACATTTAAAACAATATATACATCTTATATGATGCAATATGTTTATGTGTTATTGTTAACATAATGAATATCATTCAACACCTCTTGATCTTCATGATAAATTTTGTCTTCTTCAGTAAATGCTTCATCACAAATATGGATTTCATGACTAGAAGAATCTTTATGAAGAAAAGAAAACTCATCACAACAATTTTCATAAAGATACTCAGCTAAAAATAATCTTTACAAAATGAATTGAAAGCTGCATGAAAACCTATCAAAGAGGTGATGCTTGCAATGGGAAGAGATCGACACCAATCATGAGCAATCCCATCTAATGAATACCTGAAAAGATTAATCTGAACATCTTCATGCACGATATGAAGTTGATGAATAAAATCATGAAAATCCAACAAATGTTTAGCTGGTACCTCCCACTCTTCTCCTCAAAATCCTGGAAGGCTACTTTCCCATTCATCTCTACTAGGATCTGGATTAGGGAAACCAACTATCTTTGAAAAATCACATAAATCATACCTCTGAGATAAAATCTTGTCCATTTCAAACCAGTGGAGTCACCAATAGATTTTCAAACAATTGAGTCGACATGGTGAAAGATAAGCAGTCATAATAATATGTCCATCTTTAGTTCACCATCTAAAACTGGATCTATTCGTTGTCGTTCTCCCAGGGAATATATATTCACTTTTGTCCCCAACAAAGATGCCATTAATGTTAGCACTGAGAGTCACCCTCTGAATACAAGAGGATAATCCCAGTACCCATCAAAATATAGTAAAAGGATTAAATGGTTTGAGAAGGTGGATCAGTGAGACTGTAGAGAGTGAGGAGAAGATAACATAAGAAACTGCAGATCAATTCGAGACCGTTGGGCTATGGAGTCATAAGTATCGTGAATAAGGAAGGCATTTAAACTGCCTATCAAACAAAAGGATTTAAGTGGTGATGAGGAGAAGAAGACAAAAAATGTTTGAGTGATGAACCATGAAAAATGGGCAAGATGACAACAGATCCTCTACCGCCTCATGAATCCATAGATCAGAGAGATGTTACATCCAGACAAGAAGAAAACAAAAAAATGTTTGTTGAACCATGAAAGATGGGCAAGACAACAAAATATCCTCCATCACCTCAGGGATCCATAAATCAGAGAGATTACATTCAGACAAGAATGAAAACAGAGAAAATATGACGAACCATGAAAAATGGGCATGACATCAACTGAACCTCCATCGCCTCGGGGATCCATAAATCAAAGAGATTACATTCACACAAAAAGAAAAACAGAGAAAATATGACGAACCATGAAAGATGGGCATGGTAGAAACATAAACTCCATCGCCTCAGTAATCCATAAATCAAAGAGATTGCATTCTGAAAAGAAGGAAAATAGAAATAGTGTGTAAACTAAGAAGACGGTCTGATAAAAACGATTCAAAGGAATTGTAGTGCACCTTTTTTTTTTTGGATACCAAGGTTTAATCGCTATTAAGAGAAGGTCGTAAAACCACTCTATACATAACTCATTTAAGCACAGAGTAAAACATATTATTTACTACTATAATTAACAATCCATAGCATTCCATATTAATTTGTATACACAGCGGAAATCATGATAACATAAATAGTAGAGTCATGCAAAACATGATAAAAACATAATCAGATACTTACCTTTTAACAGTGGTAGAATCCACCAACCAAGTGCAGGCCTTCCATGAACCTCCCAGCCTTAGACCGCATTGCTCATCAACTCAGCAATGGGTCACCCCCGAGCTGGGACTAAGCTCCACCCCACGACAAGGAATCCTAGGCTAGGCTGAGGTTACAAGGAAAACAACACATAACCACAAGGAAGGGATTCTCTCCAAGGAACCTCCCACGCTCACAGCCCGCAGACCCTCATTCCCTACATGCATGTTCCACCCCAGGAGTATACACCTTCTCTGTCACCTGGACAGTCCTTCGGCTACTAATCTCCCTTGCCTTGGGTTACAGGAATAGGCCGGACCGGGAAGTCTCCGGGCTATGGATGAAGTGTTTGTTCCTGTGTGGCTTGTTGGCTAGTTTGTATAACCTCTCTCACTTGGAGAGAGTGTTATACAAACTAGCCAACAAGCCACATAGGAACAAACACTACACGCCCACCACAATCCATGGAAAATCCAGACACGAACACCCCCAGGAATCTCCAGACAGGTGCAACAGTATAACCAGGCTTAGTAGGGATGAGACACTTCTGTTCTCTCAATTTGGCAACATGGAATAGACTCACATTCTGGATTCTCAAGGATGCGTGACGAGTCGTCCACATAGGGGTCGATTTAGACTTCCCGGTTTAGAATAGAGAAGGGGTGTACCAACTTTCCAGAACAAACACAGACTCCTTCCCGAAAACAAGACAGGCTTCTCGTTCCGGGAATGCACACACGGTTTTTCTCAGAGCCAGACATAGAATTTTCAAATCACAGCGACGCATGAAGGTTCTCTGCAGGAGTCGGGTTGGTAGTACTATCCAGGGCTCCGTACGCATTTAGACAATCGGGTAGAATGGGGAGGAATCCTTCTCATGGCTCACCCTGGTCGTTTTATTTGCATGCATCAGGGTTGACACTTGTCACCCATGAAACTGCATGTGTTCCACCAGCACGCATCTACCTTGCATGTTCTCCCCTTGCCAAAAACTTAGGATAAACATAAAATGCACATGTATTTTGGGGATAATATTAAAATATTATTCCCAGGCTTAGCCCCTAGGCTCAACACTTAGCCCCTTTTACCACCTTCCAGCCCCTAATTCATTGCCCACTCTATGGATGCTTAGTCCCCCTTCACTCATTCATCGTGGCCGGTCTGCACATGGCGGTGTTTATATTTTATTAATTGTTCTGCGTGATTACATATACAACAACAGGCTCCTGACCTTCAACACTCAGGCCCCTTGGCCTAACAAACACATAAGCCTCCAGCTTATAAAAACTTGGCTCACCAGCCTATAAAACATGATTACAATTCCTTTCAGAACATGGTTTACAATGGGGCTTGGCCTTGGGGACACTACAGGAATCTTCAATAACATATATTTACAATCCAAGCCCTCGGGCATACAAACTAAAAAATTACACAGCCCTGCTCCTGAAACTCACTCATCTCTCCAGCCTATGAAGAACACCCCCCCTACCCTGTCAAAATAAAGACTGATCTATTTATAATCATCTCAGTCCACAACTGCCATGCCATGAGTGTGACCTAGCTATCTTGTTCAATGCTTTCGTCTGTGCATTCTTATGTCATACTATGCATGTATTCCTTTGTCAAACGTAAAATCAAATCAACATGGGCCTTTATTCCCTTTGTGGTACCTCAGGCTGACAGTCTAGTCCTCTCGGCCATGGCTTTTATGCCTTCAATTTATGGACTAAGCTGAGGTTTCAACTACTAGTCCTTTTCCACTAACTGAATCCTCCTCGGGATCAGGATGAGTCTCAATGCCTAGAGGGGCTACCACATGCTACTCTCGGATTAGACACTATATAAGCACGTGATTGTGGGGATGACAAAGGTGGTTTGGATTCACACCGCTTTTTAGCCCACAATTCACCACCTTCTGCCACATAGATCTTTTACTATACAACGGTTTCAATTGGGAGACCACTCAAGAATTTTATCGTTCGAGCATGTTGCGTCCCCGCAATGAAACGTGGTCGTTGATCTGGTCACGATCTGTGATATGGGAACTCTTGCTGAATTTAGCATCACTGCTAAAGTTTATCCTCCTGCCAACTTTAGGATCAGTTTAACTGTGTTGGGAGATGACGCTAATTTTGGTGTTGAACATGAACACTTCCCAGAGGATGATCTGACGTGGTGGCCCTACATAACTATGTTGATGTGTCATGAAAAGAGACACGAAATGTGTCACTTGGAAACAAGTAGATGATATGCCCAAAGGTGCCTGGATTGAGTGCCACGTGTCATCGCCAAATGGATGCCAGGTGTCATGACTGACGAGAGCGCCACATATATGAATTGATGATTGCCACATACTTTGGCACTTCAGAACTCGAGGGCGGTATGCACGTAGAGATGGAGCTCCAAAGTGAACGACAACCATCGATCTGAGGAGGACACGGGGCAGGGATCTGTTAACTCCGACAGAAAACACTTTGGATGAAGATGGGAGCGAGGAAGCTCAAACTCCCAAAGCCCAGAGTCTTGAAGCAAACTACCACCGTTATATTTGGATGGACCTGCGGCAACGATCTGTGGACTTTGGGAGAAAACGCTCCAGATGAAAGCGAGAGGGGAGGAGCTAAAACTCTCGAAGTCTGGATTCTCGAAGTAAATATTGATCGTCCGATGGAGAAGGACATGTGTCGCCTGATATGCAACTCCCAGAGAAAGCACTCCAGAGGAAAATGAGAGGGGAAGCCCCGAAGTCCTGAAGTAAACAATGACCGTTTGATCTAGAGGAACACGCGGTGCTTGATCTGCAACTTCAAGCAAAAGCACTTCAGAGGAAAATGGGAGTGGAGAAGTCGAAATTCCTGAAGCCCGAATTCCCAAAGTAAATCATGATCGTCCAATCTGAAAGGACGTGTGGCGCTTGATATGTGATTTCGGGCCAAAGCACTTGAGAGGAAATTTGGAGTGGGGAAGTTGAAACTCTCGAAGCTCAAACTCCCGAAGTAAATATTGATCGTCTGATCTAGAAGGACGTGTGGCGCTTGATCTGTGACTTCGAGGCTTCCACCTGGTCTTTAAACCTTGCACAACTTTGATATGCCCAATACATGCGAGCCCCTGATCTGAACTGTTCCTGAGATCTTCATTGTTGAAAATTGAACCTGACCGTTGCTTGTATTTTCAATCCGAAATGGGTTTCTTTTGAACAGGGATGATTTTAAGGATGGCAATTAATTTTAAAATGTAGAAACTTTGACGAATTTTACTAATCCTTCATATGCCAAGTATAAAATGTTTTCCGATACTTTTGTAAAAATATTCAAATTTCTAAGGATTTTATATAGTTTGTATAATTTTTTGGCGATTTATAAGATAAAATAATTTTATCCTATAGAATTTGGGCGAATAATTTTTATAATAGCGAATATGTTTTGGGGAAAAAACAAGGAAAATTATCCCATGAGCAAAATTTAGCCCCTAAAATCATCCCTACTTTTGAATGTTGTGTTTGGACGCTTTTGTGCAGACCACGGACTTGGTCGTCCCGCGACCTTTTGACAACTATATGTGATAACACTATATTGTGCTTGTTATGCCTTAATTATTAGGAGTCCCTTCTCAATTATTTGATTTTTTGTCCCTCAACAATATGAGTATCTGTCAAAAAATATTCTCTAAATTTGTTGCATAAATATATACCATGTCAATCCTCAATAATGTTTTTCAACCCATCTATGGGGCACCATTAAGGTCAACCAAGTGGTTTGCATGACATATTTGAAGAGAATATTTGATAAGAAACATTTGTTACAATTCTATATAAAATATCCATATTCATTACCACTTAGTGTTGCAAGGTGCATTACATCCTCTTCCAAATTGTGATTATACTTTGTTGTTGATGATAAACCTTCTAATTGATTATTAACCTATAAAATAGAATCTAATTTATAATCCACTAGTTTATCTATTGGTCAAGATACTAATCATTTAAATGGCCAACACTAACAAGCAATTGCTCTCACCTCTCTCCTTTAATTTGTTGGCGCTCATACACATGTCTAATAATACCTTTGGATATGAGCATCTATGGAACAATGGTACTAACTTTGTGATGAACACGTTACTTTCATTTAGATTCTCTAATTTCAATATCATGAGCTAAAGAATGGGTTAGCTCATTACAATCAATACAATGGACCTCCTCACACATAACCACACATAACCTATCCAATTAAGTAACTTGGTATTCTCAACACTCAATATACTCAATTAATTGTGAATCATCTCATTATCTTCTCTTAATGTATGAAGTAATCAAATATTTTCATTAAACCTTTTAATAATATTATCAACATCACAACTACATCTAACATTTCTTATACAATTATTTTAATATCAAAGTAATATTCAAACACAAATCCACGTATTAAATCCACATATTATTTATATAGAGAGAGAAATTTAGAATTTAAATACAGAGTTGTGTGGGATATTTTTCAAAATATGTTTTATCCTTTTGCCCTTCTTTCTCCACCAAAGGAAGAGTAACTTGTTAAGCTCGGAATCTCTAACGTTATCACCTTAGGAGTTGTTCCAATTTGATTGGATGACTTTGAAATAGTCTCCCTAATCGTGATTAAACAAAAGATGAGGAATCTTTATCTTCAAACTATCATCCAATCAAAAAAAATTATAGTAATAGATCATGTCCCTAATAAAACAACATAGTGAATTTGTGTTCCCCATTTACCAACAAAGCTCTATTCATTACCGAACATATCACCTAATTGATTGGATCTTATCACCCAATTGAATTGATTTGCAATATTATTACCTTCGATAGTCTAATCATATTTTATTGGAATTGCCTTCAAGTCTAATCACGCGCAAGCAACGTCTACAAAAATCTCGGTTAACGTTACCAAGGTTGAAAGCCAATATATGAATTAATTTGTGGTTATCTTGTTGTAGTGATACTAAATATTTTCAAAAAAAGTGTAATTATTTTAAATTTATTTGTGATGTAAAACTTGGATAAAAAAATGTTTTTTAATTATTTTAATTTTGTTTTTAAGGTGGTAAAATTTATCATAATTTTGTAGTAAGGATAATTATTATTAAATATTATTCATTAATGTAAAATGATTTATCATTATTTTTTAAGTAAAATCGTGTTACCTAAAATAATTTATTGGTAGTTTGTAAGGGGAAAACTTTTACTCTTGCCAAATGTCTTTGGGTCTTGGGTCATTAACCAGATTCCTTGTACATTCCAGGTGTTAGGCATCAGAAAAAAAATAGAGCATAAAAAACCAGAGCATCTGCAAGCAAGATTAACACACATAAAACTGAGAACAACAATTACACAATTGACACAGTGATTTATGTGGAAACTCAATGCGGGAAAAAACCACAGGCAATGATATTCACTATTATTATTATTCAAGGGAGAATTGCAATAGCTAATCTCAGGCATACAACCATCCTCTCCTCACACACACTATGCTCTCTACACACATTTCACTCTTATATATATGAGTATGCTCGTATATATGACATCTATCACTCAGTTACACAAACTGATCATGAATAGATCACATAGTTACACAAACCGTTCATAAATAGATTACACAATTTACACAATTTGTTTACAATGAGTGCAAGTATGCACATTCCAAATATAGTTGATATGCATGTGCATGTGAGCACATGAGGAAATTTGTTGGCATGTTTCCAACAATCTCCACCTTGACAACAATTTACCTGATATATCATGCCCTTAATTAATTCATCGCCTTTTCTGCAAGCCAAGAGAAGTCAAACACCATCGTAGCTTCTCTAACAAAATTGGTTTCGTAATCATGTCTGCATAATTCACTTTTGTATGGACCTTTTCTGGAGCCACTCCACCTTCATCAACAACCAATCTTACAAAAATGGTACTTAACATAAATATGCTTCGTCTTACTATGATAAGTTGGATTTTTAGCCAAATGAATAGCACTTCAACTATCACAAAATACTTTCACCTTGTCATGCATCCTTTCAAACTCACCCAAAAAACCATGTAACCAAATTGCCTCCTTGCATGCATGTGAAGCAGCAATATACTCTTCCTTAGTAGTGGATAAAGCGACTACGTTTTTTACGCAACCTACCCCTCAGTGAGCAGCCGCTCCACCAGGATCTTCTTTAGTCATGGGCCCGAAGAGTCTAAGCTCTTCCAACTCCCCTCGGGAGTCACGAGTCACCCACAATAACCCTTCGGCAATTTTCCCTTCGGAAATCGGGATATCACGCCTCGGGAGTTCGCGGTTCACGCGAACACAAATCACATGCAAAACAAAAACCCGATCCACGATGGTCAACGAGTCAACACTTCCCTCTACCGGAGATTTCCTTATCGGGAAATCAGCACATGAGATGCCGTGGTTCACTTACCCTATGAATCCCCGAACCCCGAACTCTGATATGCTTCCACCTGTACTCCACTAGCGATCACGGCCCCACACGCCACGTCGCCTCCTCTCTCCTCTCTATCGGGGATCGCGGGATCGCGATGTCAACTGTCATGGTTTCTTGCATCGGGAAATCCTGAAGGCCGAAACTCCGATATCACGCCACCTGTCAGCACCTCTGGTGAGGCCTATGCCTTGACACCTGTCTCCCCTTCGTTCTATCGGGAAATCGTGATTCGGGAATTCGCGTTTCTTGATGCACAAGACCACAGTCTTCGCAA
>ML779244.1:809874-831028 GCA_009831015.1 Picea engelmannii | reverse complement strand
TGTCAACAAATCTCTTCACATCTGCACGCATGCCTGGCCAAAAATATGACTCGCTCAGCTTGGCGTATGTTTTGTCATGTCCGAAATGACCTGCTAGTCCACCGCTGTGCTTTTCTCATACCAAATTCTCTCTCATAGAGCAATCTGGAAGGTACAATTGATTGCCCTTGAAGAGCAACCCATCCTGTATCAAGAAATCTATCCACGAGCTCCTATCTCTGAGCGTCGGATTCTCGGCTGCTTCATAAGCTTCCCCGAAATCAGCATCACCTGCATACATATCCTTCAGGTTTTCAAAACCCAAAGTTTTGACCCTGAATTCCTGTAGCAATAAACATTTTCGACTCAAGGCGTCAGCTACCTTGTTTGTAGTCCCTGAAATGTGCTTTATGACAAAGGTGAAATTCTGCATGTATTCCACCCACTTTGCATGCTTCTGATTCAGCTTCTCCTGCTGACTTATGAACTGCAATGTGTGGTTATCGCTATACAAAACGAACTCCTTGGGTATCAGGTAGTGCCTCCACTTTTTCAATGCTTGTATGATGGCATAGAATTCCTTGTCGTATGTGGAGTACTTCAGCTTTGCATCATCCAGCTTCTCGCTGTAATATGCCACAGGTCTGTCATCCTGACTCAAAACCCCTCCAACAACATACCCACTGGCATCACACTTCACTTGGAAGGTTTTCTGAAAATTTGGGAGCACCAGAATTGGCTGCTCAGTAATCTTTCGCTTCAACAAATTGAAGCTCCTTTCAGCTTCAACTGTCCACTGAAAAATTTTATGCCGCTTTTTCACAGTGTCCATCATTGCGGCACTGATTCCACTAAAATTCCGAATGAATTTTCTGTAGAAGCTTGCCAAACTGTGAAATCTCCTTACCTCAAAAACATTTCTCGGCGATGGCCAATTCCTGATCACCTCTACTTTCTCAGGATCCATCTTCAATTCGTTTGCCGAAATAACGAACCCCAGATATATGAGTTTCGTCTGCATAAATGAGCATTTTTTTAAATTGATCAGCAGTTTTTCCTGTTGTAACCTTCTCATCACAATGGCCAAATGCCTCAAGTGTTCATCCTTGGTCTTGCTGAAAATTAAAATATCATCCAGGTATACCACCACAAATTTGCCAATGAATTCCCGGAGGACTTCATTCATCAGCCGCATAAATGTGCTTGGTGCGTTTGTCAACCCAAACGGCATGACTAGCCATTCGTAAAAACCCTCGTTTGTTTTGAATGTCGTCTTCCACTCATCTCCCTCTCTCATCTGGATCTGATGATATCCGCTCTTGAGATCAATTTTGGAAAAGCAATTTGCCCCACTCAGGCAATCCATCAAGTCGTCCATTCTTGGTAGTGGAAACCTGTACCTGATGGTAATCTTATTTATCGCCCTGGAGTCTGTACACATTCTCCAGCCTCCATCCTTCTTCGGACTTAGTACCGTTGGAACAACACATGGACTTAGACTTTCCCTGACTAGTCCCTTATCCTACAGATCATGTACCTTCCTTTTGACTTCCTCATTCTCTTGAGGTGTCAACCTGTACGCTGCCTTATTCGGTAAGATTTCTTCGGGTATGAGGTCAATGTGATGACTCACACTCCTCATCGGTGGCAACGAACGAGGTAGTTCATCCACGATGATATCATCGAACTCTCCAAGCAGTTCCTGAATCTCGTCCGGCAAGTCATCCACTCTTGTGCTTGTCAGGACAATTCTTGGCTTCCTAACAACAAAGAATTGTGGATCTTCATCCTTCTCCAACTCTGTGAGAAGTTCTTTCCCACTCATGAGAAGTATGGTATTGCTTACTTCCTGCTTCACTTCCTTATCCTTCCCTGGAAGCAGTGTATGTGTTTTTCCATCCTTCTCCAAGGTGTATGTGTTCATTCTCCCATCATGAACTACATTTCTATCATACTTCCATGGTCTCCCCAATAAAACATGACAGACATCCATGGGAATGACATTACACAAGATTTCATCTCTATATTCACCCATTTTAAAATTTACCAAGCATTGTTTTGTAACACATACCTGGTGTCCTTTCTGCAGCCACGTCACTTTGTATGGACTCGGGTGCTTGTTCGTTTTTAGCTCCAGCTTCTCCACCATCTCGGTCGAAACGAGATTGTCTGTGCTCCCATTGTCCACTATAACCTTGCATTTCCATCCCTGGGTCTTGCAAGTCGTCTGGAACAATCTGCACCTTTGCGTTGAGCTGTCCACCTCTTTCTCAGGTTTCAAGAGAACTTTATGCACTGTTAGTGACTTCCCACTTCCAGCGTCTTCATCTTCAACATCACGCCTCTGCGCCTCAGCAACATGAGCGTTTCCTCCGTCCATCTTCCTCTCTGGACAATCAACGGCTTTATGTCCGTCTTTCCCACACGTAAAACATGTGATGACTCCTCCTCAACCTTTGCCTCTACCTCGGGTATGAGGAAATGTATTGGCATCAGCGTAATCTCCTTGCTGATCCTGTCGCTGCCTCCTCGGCTCAAAATTTTGCTGTCTCTGTTCAATTTGTGGCTTCCTCTGCTGTGAGGTTCCACCTTTCTCAGCTTTACCCTGAGGCCTCTTCCAATCCTCCTTGGGCTTCTGTGTTCTCTCTTGAACAACAGCTTTTCCTTTGGGCTGACTTCTGCCTCGCCCTCGCTGACCTTGTTTGTGGCTCAGCTTTTCTTCGGCTTTTAGAGCCATCTGGTACGCATCCTCAACTGTGAGGATGGTAACCATGCTCAACTCATCCTGAATGTCATACCTAAGACCATTCAGGTATCTTGCCACCTTTTCGTCATCAGTCTCCCGATGACCAGCTCGAATGTTGAGCCTGTAGAACTCCTCGGTGTACTCTTTCACCGTCATCAACTTCTGCCTCAGGTTCTGCATGCGCCTGAACAGAGTGATCTGGTAATCCCTCGGAATGAACTTCGCCTTCATCTTGGCGATCATCCGATCCCAGCTTTTGATCTTTTGTTTTCCTTTGGAACGTCTGTCTGCCTGCAGCTCGTCCCACCATAAGGCTCTGTGTCCCTTCAGCTTGGTGACAACATGTCTCACCTTCTTGTCCTCTTCGATGTCTTCATAGTCGAAGTAGGTGTCGAGTGCTCGGATCCAATCCAGCAGCTCCTCTACGTTTAGATTTCCCTCATAGACAGGAATATCCATCTTCATCTTCGAGCTCATCCTCGAAATGGCTTTGATCAACCTCTCTGTCGAGGCATCTTCTGCAGCGACCTCTTCTTGGTCGTGTCCAGCTTCCTCCTCAACCTCAGGATCGCTGAACTCTGTTGTACCCGCTCCACGCCTCTGGGTTGCTTCCATATCTTCGAGCCTCGCTCTGAGGTCCCGTATCTGACGCTCCATCTCTGGGTTCCCTGCTGGATTTCCTGCTAGCCTACCCCTTCTTCGCGCATCCCTGTCTTCACGCTCAGGTGACTGCCTCTCCCTTCGCGGTGGCATTATGTCTTCTTCTCTCTGCTACCCGAACAAAGAGATTCCAACTCCCACTCTAATACCACTCTGACGCAACCTTCCCCTCAGCGAGCAGCCGCTCCACCAGGATCTTCTTCAGTCACGGGCCCGAAGAGTCTAAGCTCTTCCAACTCCCCTCGGGAGTCACGAGTCACCCACAATAACCCTTCGGCAATTTTCCCTTCGGAAATCGGGATATCGCGCCTCGGGAGTTCGCGGTTCACGCGAACACAAATCACATGCAAAACAAAAACCCGATTCCCGATGGTCAACGAGTCAACACTTCCCTCTACCAGAGATTTCCTTATCAGGAAATCGGCACATGAGATGTCGTGGTTCACTTACCCTATGAATCCCCAAACCCTGAACTCCGATATGCTTCCACCTGTACTCCACTAGCGATCACGGCCCCACACGCCACGTCGCCTCCTCTCTCCTCTCTATCGGGGATCGCGGGATCGCGATGTCAACTGTCATGGTTTCTTGCATCGGGAAATCCCGAAGGCCGAAACTCTGATATCACACCACCTGTCAGTACCTCTGGTGAGGCCTATGCCTTGACACTTGTCTCCCCTTCGTTCTATTGGGAAATCGTGATTCGGGAATTCGTGTTTCTTGATGCACAAGACCACAGTCTTCACAAAACCCCGAATTCCGACTCCTCAGGATTTTGCGCCACGTGTCCCCTCTCTGATCAACGGCTCCGATCGATTCGGGAAATCGCTAGTCGCGATTTCAAAGAGCTTGAACTCTTGCCTCCGGGAACGCCGAATGCCGAACCCCGATCCTCAGGGATCCTACACCACTTGTCTCTGTCCAGATCAACGGTGCAGAACGATTCGGGGAATCGCGATTCGCGATTCTACGAGGGGTGAACCCTTGCCTTGTCAAACCCCGAATACTGATGGACTCTAATTCTCCGCGCCTGCGCTTACGGGCTAACTCCCGCGTAACTCCTCCTTGATCTGACGATCCTCGAGATTTCGCAAACTTCATGGGGGTTTCCAACCGTTGATTCTCTTCCTCTTGAGAATCCTCCGGCTTCTAAGCTTTTCCTTGGTTCAATCTCTCCCAGGACTGTTCCTGAGATGCTTGCAAGGAACTATCCCTCCTGAGCTTTGTCTCTCTCTGACTCCTTCAGAGACTTCTCACTTTCTTCCGGAGCTCGACTTCCAACATCTCTCAAAGCGTTGAAGCCGTCTGGACCTGTGCGACCCTGCAAACATGGTCCAGTCCTCCTTCTCTCAGACTCGCTCTGAGACTTCAGTTTGACCTGCACTCACCTGCACGGTTCAAATAACCCAACATAACCCTGGGCAATAGAGAACAAAAGTTCAACTGCTCAGCCTCCTCAACGCACTCGATGCGGAGGAATTCAACTGCACTCTATGCAGGAATCTCCTGGCTTAAGCAGAGAATCAATTGAACCTCATTCCCTCATTCCCTCAGGTTTCGAATCTGATAGGCAATCACGTATGCAGCATATAAAGAAGCAAACATGCAAAGGCATAATATCAACAACACACAGTGATCAAACACATCCATGGATTTGAATCAAGTTTTTCCTATTAATTCAATATCTGTACATGGAGTTTCTTCACAAGCTCTCTGCTTTGTTCCCCTCCTTGCTTCTATGCTAATGCTGAATAATCTAATGCTCTTGTTAACAATGATCCAAGGGAGGGTGTCTATACTTCATTTTCCCTCTCTAAAATAAAACTGTCTAATCTAGACTTAACTATTTTATCTACCAGCATTAAAACTAAGTAAATGCCTCAGCTACCTAAGGACGAGAGCGCATCCGCTCACGGTCTGTTACAATACACTAGTGCGCTTCATCACATCAACGTATTAATGTTTGGCGCTTCACATTAAGGTGTTTCAAAATTGTAAGAGTTGGCGCTGTCCAGCTGTATTCTTTCTCCTCACGCGGCTCGCTTGTGGAAGTCGTAGATGCTCCTGCATCAGTTTTGAAGCTTTGAAATATGTAACACCCATGTTTCCCCCAGCTTGTAATTAATATTTTATCATGATCACCATGTTGTGACATGGGAACAATGTAAATGTGTTATTATTTTAATTGCATGTAATTGACTGTGGGGGTGAAGCCTTGAAGTACTGGCCATGATATCACTAGAGGAAAGAATGGGAAAACTATAGAGGGGGTTTGTTATGCTAAATGACCCCAAATTTTCCCTTTGATGACGATAATAAACCTCCTTTGGTTCCCAAGGACAGGAATCAGTAATAAAGAAAGGACCGATGGTTTAACCATCAACCACCCCCATGAATGGAAGTATGGTCTAGCTAAAGAATGCCATCCTGAAGTACCACAGAGTCTTGCAGACCCAGGTTGACCTGAGTTTCCTTCTGACAGAAGGAACAGGATAGGAAGGAGAACCTTCCCAAGGAGGGATGTGCATGCAAGGAATGCAGACATATACAGAGAGGAGAGAAGAATGTGCAGAGCTCTCCATATGAGAATGAGAATAAGGTCACGAGCTTGATGTTCAGGGAGCATATGATAAACCTCGACGAGGTCATGACAGAGAAAGAAATCTATGAGAGTTTGCAGAGAATAGGACCTGAGCAGAAGTTTGTGAGCCTCATGTTGAGGAAGCATATGATAAACCTCGTAGAAGCTGTGACAGAGAAAGGATCTTTGAGAATTGGCATAAATTCCCTAGTGATATCACGGCTTGGAATGGGGGTGGCTAGAATGCTAAGAATGAATGCCTCTGAGCCTATGGTTGGGTGGAAAGGCGAACACCCACAATCAATTAGTTGGTTGCAACCTGTAAGAGATAAGTATTCTCATATCCTGTGTAATTGAACTCTAACTATAAATTACAGTTGGATATCCTATGAATGTTTCAGGGATGTGCATGCTTGCTTGATGATTAGACTGTGTCCCTTTATCTTTTCTTGATTGTTTATTTAAGAAAGGAACTATATGGTTTGTACATGTAAATTCTAGAGCCCTATAGTGGCTCAAGTTTAATCAAATGAACTGTGAGTTCGTCGACCTTGGGAATAGTTTCCCATATGCATGTCTACACTCCCAGTTATTTTGAGTCTCTTGGAAAAAGGAGTCTGTTAAGCTCAGGAAAGATAGTGAGATTTAAGTCTCGAAAGGGAATATCTTTTCATTTGGAAGGAAAGAAAACGAAATCCATTTGGGAGGATCCAAGGTCTATCAGAACTATTGGATTTGGAGAAGGAGCGTAGGTGTTAACTCCTTGATTCCTTCAGTCTTCGCGAGTTCAAAGAATTTTGGTATTTTTCATAAGGGAGACGGATCATCCAAAGTCTTGGAGCCCAAAGTTAATCTAGGTCGTAGATCTGAGGATGCATGGGAACTATCCCAACCTTCAGATCTACGATGTAGTTAGCCTAACATTGACCTCTTTGGGAGGACATGGGTGTTGTAATGTCAAAATACCCGAAGACCAGAGTCATGAAGTAATGTGGACCATGGATCTATGGATCCTTCGAGACCCCTCTTGGCTATTCAATTGAGGGAATGCATGTGTCACGTCAAGACCACGTGGGGATCCATGTGTCGAGTGACGATGTTTCCATGTGTGGAGGCCATGTGGCAGGAGATTTTGGGGTCCGGAGGCTTGACACTCCAGAGGAATTTCTACGAGATTCTTCAAGGTGTGAAGACTCATGAAGTCGCAAACAGAGGATTAAATCTTAGTTGTCGATATACAGGGGACGTGTGGCCCCAAATCCTTTAGTATGGAGACTTGGCACTCCAGGGGATTTGAGGTGTGGTGTGTCGATATGATTTGAAGCCTGAACCGACGAGAGCCGTGGATATGTGGGTCCATGTGGCCAGAACTTGAACTTTAGATATAGGCTATGGTCAGTCTAGCACTGACCAACTCCAAGAGTCACGAGGAGTTTGCACCGCAAAACTCCCAAATGCTGAATTCCCGAAGTAATGAGAGTCGTGGATCTGTGGGTCCGTATGGCCAGAACGTGAACATTAGATATAGGCTATGGTCAATCTGGCACTGACCAACTCCAGGAATCATGAGGAGTTTGCACCGCATAACTCCCGAAGGCCGAAGTCGTGAAGTAATAGGAGGCATATATCTATGGATATACGTGGTCGGATCTCAACCATGAGATATGAGGGATGTTATAAGGTTATCACTTTGGTGTGATGTGGTAAGTCGACTTCACCAGGGTGACATGGAACCATGATCAACGAGTCGCGTGTCACCTTGATTGGTGATTTTCGTAGACCATATATGCCTATTGGAACGTGACATGTGTCACCCTCTGACGAGGCCACATGTCACCCCTGGCCCTCACCGTGTGTTAGCCCCTAGTACGTGTCTGCCTGACCATGTGAATGGTGAAGTCCGGTAATTTGGGAGACTAGAACTTCGGGAATCCGAAAGAGTTGGGATGTAGTATCGTGGAAAGGCCTGAAGGCCGAAGCCACATGGCAAGATCACGGGATTTTGGGAGATAGGATCTTCGAAAGAGTTGGGGTGTATTGTATAGAAAGGTCTCGAAGGTCGAAGCCACATGGTAGGCTCATAGGAGTTCGGGAAATAGGAACTCTGGGAGACTGGGGTATTATGTTGTATACTCCCAAAAGCGTCGAACTTATCCCTTAAGAATATGCACTAATGTGGAGGGAGATTCATCGTCGGATTATTGGTGGATGGATTTATGGCATAGATTTAGGAGCATTGGAAGCTCTAGGATCTCGAAGAAATTGGGATGATATGTATGAGTAGGATCCACATAGATTCCACATGGTCCTTGACCGATAATTTCTCAAAGGACTGTGGATGGGAATTTATTCCAATCCTGAGCTCAGTTTTGAGCGTGAAGACAGTGGTTGGAAAGATTTGAATGAGTAGAATGTGGTGGAGATCCCGAAAAGAGGATGTGACATGGTTCAAGGAAAATGAAATTATGATGCCCCATCCCGAGAAAGGATACTCAGGGATCAGGTGTGTTACAAATTGGTATCAGAGCATGGAAACAACACTTGGCCTGCTTGGGCTCATGCACAATTCATATAAAAATATTATTAGAGGAATTTAAGGGGTAACACCCTATCTTACACCATTCCTAAGAGCCTTAGTTAAACCTCTATGAAAGAGAGGAATGAAACTTGTTGTTGTTGATAGATGTTTTGGAAATATACATTGTATGTTGCTAATAGTTCCAAATAAAGAAGTTGACGTCACCTTGCAATTGTGTGTGTTGTGGTACATTCATAAGATTAGGTTACCAAGGCTAAGATGATCCTATTGAGAATATTATTGTCAAACAAAACATTTATGCATAAGTTCCTTGAGTAGAAGGATATTGATTGAAATTCAGTTGGGATTTTACCCAACAAGATTGAATCATGCTATATGGTGACAAAAGAAGATTATCATTTCTTTGGGAAATGATAGCTAATCCTACAGGAATGGGATTATGTTGATGAGCACTAATAGCAAGTCTTGGGTGTAATTGGATTGAAAGGATCTATGGTAGTAATAATTATTGCTTCAATGAAGGATTAAACCCTGTATATGTGTATGATCCCTCACGATCAAAGGATGGATGGAAATGGTAAGGTCAAATCAATTGACCTATAATGAATGAAAATTGTTGATGAAATAACCCAATGAGCAAGTAAAAAGGAACCTTATATATTGAGAAAAACCTTCATAAAGGTAGAAGTGAAGTGACAAGAGAAAGTTCAAAAGCTCATGGTTATGCTAATGGAATGTGTATCCCCATTAAATTAAGGATGTGTCTACACAAGAGGAATGGGTCGGATGCCCATTCTCTGAAAAAGGAAAGTATGTGCAATTCTCAGGTTTCGAAGGGAACTGAGAAACGAGTTTTTGTTTTTGGGTACATGAATTGTTGGGCATGGTTTTTCTAATCAAGATGATAAACATAGTTGTATAGATATAGAGTGATTGAGTGGAAAATCACAACAGCCTCCCTTGCTTGGTGGATAGGAAACTAAACTGCTATAATTCCTGTGAGAGGAGGAGAGTGACCTATGTCCTTGATGGTTGTTGAATAGGAGGAAGAATTCTAGGTGTAATGGTTAAGACTGATTTTGATATAAAGATAATCTGGAGTTCTGAACTAGAATACTTAATAAGTAACATACTTTGAAATCGTATTTGGGATTTAAGGGAATAGTCCAAATATTATTAGACATTAAAATTTAATATAATTAAGGGAAAATGGTTGATTAAATGTTGATCCTGAATGTGGTAAAGGAAGTGTTGGGGCACTTCTATATTCCCAATGGGTCAGATTGACATTCAGTGATGGATGGTATCCATATAAATATAGTTGGACCCTAGTGAGGGGAATCTAGAAAAGGATTTCCTTGATTGGAAGGTATGTTGATCAAGACCATTTGGAAGCTAGATTGGTAGTTTTTTTACCTTGGGCATGGTTATAATTGCCCAGACTGTATTTATGAGTTGGGAAATGTTTTATGGAAGTTGAGTAAAGAATTTTTTCTTGCTAGTTGTTATCGTATACAAAGGGAAACATAGTTATGACTATGTCTTTTAAACTGTCAGGTGGATGTCATGTGAATGACTGCAAGTTCCCAACCGAGAGGGAAGCTCAATGTTGAGTATTTCTATGGAAATTGTTGTGGGAATGGAAGTAATATCCTTGGGAGAAGGATCTGGAAGTTTGATATGTCCATGAAGGACACAGAAAGGGGTACAAGCAATGAGCTTGCATGATGAATGTTTAGAGATGTTTGTATATGATTGAGTGCATGAATTTGATGCAATGTGAGTTTCCTTGATATGAAGAGTGATGCCAATATCAAATAGATATGAGTGATATTAAATTTGCAAGTAATGCACATGTATGATGTAAGAATATATGTATACTAAAGGCACGATGTGACTGCCTGGACAAGTAAAATGTAAGGCAAGACTTTCATTTGCCAGTATTGAATGAATACCATGGAATCATGGTCTACTCTATTATGAAGAGTCATGAAAGTTTGATTTTAATGATAGCTTGAGGGGAATTTGTTCCATTTCCTCAGGAAGGTCTAGTATAAACAGATGGAAGAGTAAATGAGCAAGGATGCTCTGTTGTCAAGATAAGAGGCAAATGATTATGCCTTTAAGGATTACATGAGAATGATTGTGAACAATCATGAGTTGACTGATTTTAAAGTAGAGATGTATGTGGGATGTGAAATATACATATGGCATCTACACACATGCTTATGATTATGCATATGGTTAAGTATGTCATGGATGTAAATTAATAAAATAAGGAATATGTGTAGATACATAATCTAGATGCATAACATAGATGCATGCTTATATTCCCTATGGAATATTTGGTAGACAACTAAAGCTAACTCAAGGTTGAGGCATGGATGATTTTAGGCGCTAAATTTCGCTCATGGGCTAATTTTCCATGGTTTTCCCAAAAAACGATTCTCTATTCTAAAAATGATTCGCCCAAATTCTATATGATAAAGTTATTTTACCTTTAAAATAGCCAAACTTTTATACAAACTATATAAAATCCTTAGAAATTTGAATATTTTTACAAAAATATTGCCAACATTTTATAGTTAGCATATGAATGATTAGTAAGATTCGCCAAGGTTTCTACATTTTAAAATAAATTTCCATCCTTAAAATCATCCCCGATAACAAATAGTGAAGGATATGAAATAAGGAAGTTGCATGTTGAAGGAGTTCCATGTGGATGAACTGTGTGAAGACTCTGTCAGGAGAACATAGTCACAACCTCAATGACTGCTAAGAATTGAGCAGTTGGTTACAAGCATATATATATATATATATGAATCCTGGATTACATTTTAAAACACCATGTAGGAATGGAAGACTAACAAACGGATGTTGACCATTCTGATAATTGAATGGTAATGTAAAGAATGCGCAGGTTCATGATTCATCATGAACAAAAAGTTTGTTATTAAAGCATGTTGATGTATCCTAAGGGTTAGGGTGAGCCTAACCAAGTCTGCTCAAGGAAAAGAGCAAGGAGATCACCATAAGAAGTAGATTGCAAAAGTAAAGAAGGGAAAAGTGGGAATACTTTTCTCACTTTAAAAAATTTGAATTGCTTACAAATTTGTAGGTCTTAAAAGAGGAGTTGTGGAAACCAGTACAACTAGTAAAAGGAAAATAAACCCATTAAGTATGATTAAATGAATAGTCTTGGATGAGCCGTGTTAAGTAAAGCCAATGAGGCCTTGGAAGGTAACTTAGTTGGACTAAAATTACAAGGCTGTGTAGAAGGAGATGGACCAAGGAAGAGTTCCTTGACTCCTTCCTGGTTGTTTATTGCATTTCTCTGGTACGAGAGAATGATTTAATAATGCAAGTAAGTGTTTTGACATCATAATGATTATGGTTGCATGGTTGTAGAAAAAAATGAAAGTTGTTTGTGTTTCATTCATGGAAACATTAAGGATAACGTGAAGAAGTGCACAAGGATATGCTAGGACATATCTGAAAATATTTTGTTGAAATGATACATACATTTTTACATTACCTAACAATTAATATAATCATGATGTATGACACGTGTATAAAGGAATTGGAAATCTTGAGAATGACAGTTTCCAATGATGGACAACCTCAAGAAAAGGATGACTATGAGAAGGTGGTTGTTAAAAGACCATTGAAGGAACTTTAAAAGACCCCACAAAGCACCATTGATGACGTATTATTAGAGAGGGTGCTAGCAGCCAGAGAAGGTATAAAAATTCCCATACCTATGTAGCATAAGGCATCAAGGAATTCGGTAAGAGTCCCTTCTGAATAGATTTCATTATCTTAAAGACATGCAAATAATTGTGAGTGGTTTTTGTATGCTATTGCTACCCAAGCGGGGTAAGATTCATGAAAGAAGAATCTGAACAATAGAGAGAGGAAGTCTATGCCAGTCAAGGATGAGTTATAATCCTTGTAAGAAAATGCATGAATAAAGAGTACCATGGGTAAAATGACCAATCTAGGGAGATTGGAAATAAAGGTGCTCATAGTTAGCACATTCCATGAAATTGCTTTGAGGAAATTCATGTTTCCATAAAGGGAAGACAATGGATTTTTCATTGAGGAAGAAGGACCTTCCAACATTTTACTTACATTGTATAGGTGTTAAAGAAAAGAAAATTTGGGTGGCCATGAATGATGGAAAATTGGTTACTAATGAAGGAAGAATGGTTGGGTGCATTCAAGAGAAACTTATAATTTCATATGTGTTGATTTGGGATCATGATCAAACTGTAGTAGGAAGTATAGTCATGCTGCAATAATGAACGAGAATTAATAAGCCATAGGGTGAAGAGATTGGCTAAGCTCCAACACACCATGGCAAATTTCTTGTCATAAAGTGTGGCAAACTCGAAATCAATGCAAGGGTGCATTGGGTATGAATGTGGCCATGAATGTTGGCACATTCATTAAAGTCAATTGATATCTGAATTTCATTTTGAAAAGTTTGGTATAATGAAATGATGCATAAGTAAGGGACAATGTTTCCTTCCATGTTTATATAGATGTGATTCAACTGTTAGAATGCACAAGTTAAGAAATGTTGTGATGACATTTTAAATGTGGTGATAATATATATATACATCAGAAACTAATAGTTTGTTTGGTTGTGTAAAGAATGAATTATAGGAAGAAAGAGTCTTGGATATGGAAATGTTGTAAGCCCATAATGAAGACCATTTTCCTACTAATCCAAACTACTATGGGGGGGAAATTCCCATATTTTCGTATATGGTTCTTGTGCGGAACATACCTGAAAATAAATGAGGAAATTGCAAAATCTATGGGTAAGAGATTTGAAATAAAATTCTTAAATTTAAAATTTATAATGATGTCTCATAAATTTTTGTATACCTGTGATACAGGTGAGACGAAAAGATCTGTCTAGAAAGGATAGATGAAGGTTGTAAATATGGAAAACATGAAAGATGTCTATTGTTGGGATAGGAAAACCTATGGTAAGCCATGATCATCCTAGAACATGTTGCATTATGGAAACACAAGCCGGAGGGACACCTCGAAATAGCAAGTTCGAGGTATGCCTTGACTGTAAGACTCAATGAAGTCTCTGGAACTCTTCATGTGCGATAAATCCTTGGCAAGGAAAGATGGATCTCTCAAGGAACTGTATATCATAGAAACAGATGCCTGAGCCTAGGCCTGGAGGGTGAGTGACGGCAAGGAAGAGGAGACTTTGATCATCCTTGTAAAATATTGATTGGGATCATGCACACAAGGGGTATGTCCAAGAAAAATAGTAAAACAAGAGAGCAAGAAATCCATGTGAATGAAAATCCACAAACTACACAAATAACTATTGTGCTATACTATGAAATTTTCCTCTTGAATTTTGCACAATAGTAATTTCTTTCGCATGAAATTGTGATTAATATGCTTGTTGTCCTAGCAATTTGAAGGAAGGTGACGAAGGCCAAGAGTCTGGAAAGGACCTAACCAAGAAAGAGGATCAGGATTTATGAAGCAACTAAATGAGAAAAGGCATGACAAGTGTTACTGAGAAAGAACACCAAGGACAATTTTCCTTTAAGGGGGAGGGGATTGTAACACCCTTGTTCCCCCTAGATTGTAATTAGTCTTTTATCATGATCACCATGTTGCGACATGGGAACAATGTAAATGTGTTATTATTTAAATTGCTCGTAACTGACTGTGGGGGTGAAGCCTTGAAGTACTAGCCATGATATCACTCGAGAAAAGAATGGGCAAACTATAGAGAGGGTTCATTATGTCAAATGACCCCAAATTTTCCCTTTGATAAGGATAATAAACCTCCTCCGGTTCCCAAGGATAGGAATCAGTTAATGAATAAAGGATCGATGGTTGAACCATCAACCACCCCATGAAAGGAAGCATGGTCTAGCTGAAGAATGTCAGCTTGAAATACCACAGGGTCCTACAGACCCAGGCTGAGCCCATTTTCCTTCTGACATAAGGAATAGGATAGGAAGGAGGACTTTCCCAACGAGGGATGTGTGTGCAAGGCATGCAGACATATACAGAGAAGAGAGGAGAATGCGTGGAGCTCTCCAGGTGAGAATGAGAAGAAGGTCGTGAGCTTGATGTTGAGGGAGCATCTTATAAACCTCGCCATGGTCGTGATAGAGAAATATATATATGAGAGTTTGTAGAGAACATGACCTGAGCAGAAAGACACGAGCTTCATGCTGAGGAAGCATCCAATAAACCTCATAGAATTTGTGACAGAGAAAGGATCTTTGATAATTGGCATATATTCTCTATTGATATCATGGCTTGGCATGGGGGTGGTCAGAGCGTTAAGAATGAATTCCTATGAGTCTATTTTTGGGTGGAAAGGAGAACACTGACAGTCATTTAGTTGGCTACAACCTGTAAGAGATAAGTATTCTCATATTCTATGTAATTGAACTGTAACTGTAAATTAAAGTTGGATATCCTATGAATGTTTCATGGATGTGCATGTTTTCTTGATGATTAGACTGTGTCCCTTTATATTTACTTGATTGTGTATTTAAGAAAGTAAGGAACTATATGGTTTGTACACATAAATTCTTGAGCCCTATAGTGGCTCAAGTTTAAGCAAATTAACTGTGAGTTCTTTGACCTTGGTTACAGTTTCCCCTATGCATGTCGACACTCCCAACTATTTTGAGTCTCCTGGAAAAAGGAGTCTGTTAAGATTAGGAAGGATAGAGAGATTCAAGTCTCGAAAGGGGAGATCCTTTGATTTGGAAGATGAGTGGATGAGATCCATTCAGGAGGATCTAAGGTTTGTCACGATAGTTGTATTTGGAGAAGGAGCGTAGGTGTTAACTCCTCGATTCCTTCAGTATTCGCGAGTTCGGAGAATTTTGGTATACATCGTAAGGGAGATGGATCCTCCGAAGTCACAGAGCCCAAATTTAATCTGGGTCGTAGATCTAAGGATGCCTGGGAACTATCCCAACCATCATATCTACGATGTAGTCAGCCCGACGTTGACCACTTTGGGAGGATAGGGGTGTTGTAACATCAAAACCCCCAAAGGTCGGAGTCACGAAGTAATTTGGACCATGGATCTATGGATCCTTCGAGACCGCTCTCGATTGTTTGATCAAGGGAATGTGTGTGTCACGTTGAGAGCACATGGGGATCCACGTTTTGAGTGATGGCGTTTCCATGTATGGAGGCCATGTGGCAAGAGATTTCAGGGTATAGAGGATTGACACTCCAGAGGAATTTGGACGAGAGTATTCAAGGTGTGAAGACTCTGAATTCAAAAATGGTGGAGTAAATCTCAGTTGTCAATATACAGGGAACGTGTGGTGCCAGATCCTTTAGTCCAAATACTTGGCACTCTGGGGGATTTGAGGTGTGGTCTGTCAATAAGATCCAAAGCCCAAAGTGACGAGAGTCATGGATCTATGGGTCCATGTGACTAGAATCTGACTGTTAGATCTAGGCTATGGTCAGTTTGGTGCTAACCAAGTCTAGGAGTCACGAGGAGTTTTGCACTGCAAAACTCCTGAACGGCGAATTCCCGAAGTAACGAGAGTCTTCGATCTGTGGGTCCATGTGGCCTGAACCTAATCATTAGATCTAGGCTATGTCCATTCCAACGTTGACCAACTCTGAGAGTCACGAGAAGTTTGCACCGCATAACTCCAGAAGGCCAAAGTCCCAAAGTAATGGGAGTCGTAGATCTATGGATCTACGTGGTTGGATCTCGACTTTGAGATCTAAGGGACGTTAGAAGGTTTTCAGTCTGGTGTGATGTGGAAAGCCGACGTTACCAAGGTGACGTGGAACCACGATCAACGAGCCACGTGTCACATCGATTGGTTATTTTCGCAGACCCTATATGCCTATTGGAATGTGACACGTGTCACCCTCTAACAAGGCCACGTGTCACCCTTGGCCCTCACTTCTTATAAAACCCTGGTATGTGTCTTCCTGACCATGTGAATGGTGAAGTTCACGACTTCAGGACTTCGGGACTTCGAGACTCCGGAAGAGTTTGGATGTAGTATCGTGGAATGTCTTGAAGGGTGAAGACACGTGGTAGACTCACGGGAGTTTGGGAGATGGGAGCACCAGAAGAGCTGGGGTGTAATGTCGTAGAAAAGGCCTGAAGGTTGAAGCCACGTGGTAGGATCAGGGGAGTTCGAGAGATAGGAAATCTGCGAGACTGGGATTATTAGGTCGTATACTCCCAAAATCATCGAACTTATCCCTTAAGTATATGTGTTAGCATGGAGGGAGATCCTCCATCGAATTATTGGTTGATGGATTTATGTCATATATTTAGAAGCATTGGAAGCTTCGGGATCTCGAAGAACTCGAGATGATATGTATGAGTCGGATCCATGTAGATACCACGTGGTCCTTGACCGATAAGTGCCTGAAGGAATGTGGAAGAGAATTTGTTCCAATCCTGAACTCAGTTTTGAGCGTGAAGATGGTGGTTGGAAAGCTTTGAATGATAAGAACATGATGGAGATCCTGGAAAGAGGATGTGACATGGTTTATGGAAAATGAAATTATGATGCCCCATCCCTAGAAAGGGTACTCAGGGGTCGGGTGTGTTACAATATCCAACTAATAGGTCCTTCTACAAGAGTAAATAAATATCCTAAAGTGGATCTCCTTTTGTCCAAGTCATTTGCAAAATATGAATCTACATAACCACAAACATAATCTTTGGAACCATTATAGGTGATAGAATAATTTTTTGTGCCTCCAATATATCGAAGAACCCATTTCACTACTTCCCAATGCTTTTTTCCTGGATTTTTCATGTATCGACTGACAACACCAACTACATGTGAAATATCCAGTCTAATACTCACATTTGCATACATCAAACTTCCCACTGCATTATAATATGGTACACGAGACATATAATCCTTTTCTTCGTCATTACTATGACATAAACCTGAAGAAATATTGAAATGGGAAGCCAAAGGGATTTGTACGGGTTTCACATTATTCATACTGAATAACATAAGTATTTTCTCCACATACTTCTGCTGTGATAACCACAACTTACCATTTTTCTTGTCTATGTGTATCCCCATGCCTAAGATTTGTTTTCTTGCTCCTAGATACTTCATATCAAATGCCCTAGTCAATTGAGCCTTTAACATGTTGATTTAGACCATGATTTTTATTGCCACAAGCATATCATCAACATATAACACCAAAATAATGAACATGCCATTTTCCAATTTTTTAAAGTAAACACAATGATCATATTCACTTCTTGTAAAATTTGGTCTCACCATGAAGGAATCAAACTTATTATACCATTTTTTGGGAGACTGTCTTAGGCCATATAATGAATTCTTGAGTTTTCAAACAAACCTCTTATTGTGTCCCTAAACAAACCCTTATGGTTGCTCCATATATATATCATCATCTAAATCTCCATGTAGAAACATTTTTTTAACATCTAGCTGCTCTAACTCAAGATCAAGTAAAGAAACTAGTGCTAACACAACATGAACTGAAACACACTTCACAACTGGTGAAAAGATCTCATGAAAATCATTGCCTTCCTTTTGAGAATACCCTTTTGCTACCAGTATTGCTTTATACCTTTCAAATTTATCATCAACACCCCTTTTCAGTTTGTAGACCCACTTGCATCCGAAAACCTTCTTTTCCTTTGGAATTTCTACCATGTCCCATCTTTTATTCCTCTCTAAGGCATCCATTTCTTCTTTCATAACTTTCTTCCATTGAGCACTTTTAGATACCTTAATTTCTTCCTGAAAACAACTAGGTTCTCCATCAATAGAAACCAAAGCCACAGATGAAACATAATTGCCATACCTTGTAGGAGGATTCATGACCCATGAAGATATCCTTAGAGATGGTTAAGGCATATCCTCAGTTTCCCGGATATGTTCTACATCTGCATCTTCTTCTTCTAGAAATTCTTCATGTTCCTTCCTTTCTAAAGATGGTTGAGTTTCCAACTGAATTTGATGAACTTGAAGTACATGTTCTTGTCTCACTTCAACATCTACCAGTTTTTATTTTAAGAGTGAGGATTCATCAAATATTACATCTCTTCTTATAATGAGTTTGTGGGCAGTAGGATCCCATGATATGTACCCCTTAACTCCATCACCATAACCAAAAAAGACATATCTATTTGATCTAGGATCTAATTTAGAACGTTGATATTTAGAAATAAGAGCATAAACATCACAACCAAATATCCTTAGATTTGAAAAATCACATGAATTACATGTCCATACCTATTCTAGAATATTACAGTTTATTGTAGTTGATGGTGACCGATTTATCAAATAGCATGTTGTAAGAACTGTTTCTACCCATAATTCATGTTGCATCTTGGCATTACTGAGCATTCTCCTTTCTCTCTCTAGGAGAGTCCTATTCATGCATTCAGTAACACCATTCTGCTGAGGAGTATAAGCAGTGGTCTTATGTCTTTCAATCCCAACTTCCTTGCAATAGTTCTCAAATTGCATAAGTGTGAACTCACCTCCATTATCTTTCCTTAAAAATTGTTGGCAAATATTTAACAGACAGTTAATAGACAGCGAATGCTTTTCATTGATGGAAACAGTGAAGATGACATGAGAACAACAAGTTTGTAATTGACAAGAAAACAGAAGATAAGTTCAGAGAGGTGAATGATCGAAAGCAGTGAAAGATCGAAGGCAGCAAATGATCGAAGGCAGTGAATGAGTGAAAGTTTGAGAAGAATAATCTCTGATCGTTGAAGAGGGAGATAGATCTCAGCTGTCAGATCCGAGCGCAGGGTCCGACCACCATTGGATCGAGGAGAACTTGCACGGTCTTTAAAGAGCAAGGAGAAACGGGCGTAATCGCGATTTGCGAAATCGTGATGTAATCTGAGCCGTCAAATCAAGATTAGATTTGCACCGTTGATCTAACTCCTTATAGAAGTTTCGCGAATCACGACATGGAGTGACAAAAACACTGCAACAAGAAATGCGAAATCGCGATTCAATTGCAACCATTAGATCAAGATCAGATTTGGACCGTTGATCTAACTCCTTATTGGAGTTTCGCGAATCATGACATGGAGTGACAAAAACACTGCAACAAGAAATGTGAAATTGCGATATGCGAAATTGCGACTCAATTGCAGCCGTTGAATCAAGCTCCAATCTGGATCATTGATCTAATCTCTTATCGGAGTTTCGCGAATCGCGATATGGAGAGGCAGAAGAAACTTTGCAACATTTACGAAATTACGATAGGCGAAATCGCGATGTAACAACAACCGTCAGATCAAGAAGTGATCTGGACCATTGATTCGACTTCTTTACTGAATGTCGAGAATCAGGAATTCGAGTTGACGAAAACTATGAATGCCAAGAGTGTCGAAATCGCGATGTGTGAAATCTCGATTGGATCTGAACCATTGAATCAAGTATTGATCGGAGGGTTACTGTTCGTTCTCACAGTTAACTCCTTAGTTTGGAATCTGTTAGCAAAATGGACTCATGATTGCAAATGAGTTAGCGTTTCAGTTGACGTTTCAGTTGCTTAGACAGTTGTCGTATTTTTTCCTAAGGAGTTGGGAAGTTGAACCGTCGTGTTCGAGTGTATAAAAGAAGATGAAACAGACTGTGATCGGTTGGTTGTTCTTGATGAAAAAGAATGAAACTGTAAGAAAGGAAATAGGAGAGTATGCGCAGTATGAAATTGAGCATATGTGCAGAGTGAGAGAAAACGCAGAGAAGAAGCAAAGCAGAATGATAGAAAGAGAAAAAGCAGAGCAGAATGACAGAACAAGTTGAAGATGAGCAGAATGAGAGAACGAGTTGATGCAGAGCATACCTGCTGAACAGACAGAGGAAGAGAAGAGAAGCAGAACAGTGTGTAGAAGACCAGATGTACAGAACAAAGAAAGATTGGTAAGAACTGATTTATCTGTAAAGTTGACTGTTTCTTTATCCTTTCATATTTTAGGGAGGTTGGGAGGTGCTCAGGAGGACTGTTGTCCTCATAATTTCAAGTGGGTGCTTGAACACAGGAATTTGTAGCTTCCATCTGGTTGTAGCCAGAGAAACCAGGGTGGCAGGGTGGTTCTAGGGAGAACAAGTGTTCTCTGTTATACAGGTTGGATCCTGTGTAACGGGAATTTGGTTCTTCAATCCAGTTGGTGCTAGAACATTCAGGAAGTTGGTTCTTCCATCCAGTTGATGCTGGGATATTCAGGGAGTTGGTGCTTCCTTCTAGTGGGTGCTAGAGAAACCAGAGAGTTGGTTCTCTCAAACAAGTTGCAGCTTGTAAAACAGAGGTTTCAACCTCACATTGAGTTGGTTCTCAATCATAGATGATGTACAGAACTTAAAAGACTGCCTATCATTTCGAAGAAGAAGAGGTTTTCTCCCTTTATGGGTTTCCTCGTGAAAAATCTATCTCTGTGTATACTTTACGTGTGACTGTTGTTCTTTACCTTTACTGTCCATATGCTGTAAATTGTTGATGACCACATGAGGAAATTTTAATAATGTTTTAACAGACTTAATATTGTTTAAGCTCACATACAACTGATTCACCCCCCCTCTCAGTTGTATTAATAATTTCAACAATTGGTATCAGAGCGGGTTCCTTTTATTTA
>ML779244.1:723516-805612 GCA_009831015.1 Picea engelmannii | reverse complement strand
AAGTAAAACAAAGCTCTGCAGGAATTTTTATTTCTCAAGAAAAATATTTGAAAGAGATGTTGAAGAAATTTCAGATGGAAGATTCCTCTATAGTTAGCACACCTATGGTGGTTGGTTGCAAGCTGAGTAAAGATGATATCTCAACTGATGTTGATCAAAGAACATATATCTCTATGATAGGCAGTCTCCTGTACATCACAGCATCCCGTCCTGATATAATGCAAGCTGTTGGAATGGTAGGTAGTTTTCAGTCTGCTCCTAAACAAAGTCATTTGGTAGCTGTCAAGAGAATATTTAAATACTTGAAGGGAACAATGACTTATGGACTGTGGTATCCTAGAAATCAGAATTTCCAGTTAACTGCTTATTCAGATGCAAACTGGGCAAACTGTGTTGATGAGAGAAAAAGCACCAGTGGAGGAGCATTTTTTCTGGGTGACTCATTAGTTGCATGGCTTAGTAAGAAGCAAGGATCTATTTCATTATCCACTACAGAGGTAGAATACATTGTTGCTGCTACTTGTTGCACACAAATCTTATGGATGATACAAACTCTTGCAGATCTGAAGGTAACTTACACTGATCCTATTCCAATTCATTGTGATAACACAAGTGAAATTAGTGTCTCCAAGAATCATGTTCTTCATTCCAAGACTAAGCATATTCCAATCAAGTACCATTTTCTTCGAAAACAAGTTACAAACAGAATTGTTCAGCTGAATTATATTCCTTCCAAAGAAAAGATTGCTAATATCTTTACTAAACCATTAACACCGACCCCTTTTGGATACCTTCATCAAAAGTTGGGGGTTATAATCTCTGGTGTTTAATCTGTTCACCTGGTCAGGGGGAGTACTTATTGAATATCTAGTGTATTCCCAAGATGCTTATAGTCGACAGGGGGAGTATGTTTTTGAAATAGGTCAGGGGAAGAATGTTTCTTCTTTGACATTGATGCCAAAGGGGGAGAAAAGAGCAGGAGAGAAGATCTGAATACATGTGGGTGCTTGTGTTTCCATCAATGCCAAAGGGGGAGATTGTTGGAAAATATTTAACAGACAGTTAACAGACAACGAATGCTTTTCATTGATGGCAACAGTGAAGATGACATGAGAACAACAAGTTTGTAATTGACAGGGAAACAGAAGATAAGTTCAAAGAGGTGAATGATCGAAAGTAGTGAAAGATCGAAGGCAACGAATGATCGAAGGCAGTGAATGAGCGAAAGTTTGAGAAGAAGAATCTCTTATCGTTGAAGAGGGAGACAGATCTCAGTCGTCAGATTCGAGCGCAGGGTCCGACCACCGTTGGATCGAGGAGAACCTGCACGGTCTTTAAAGAGCAAGGAGAAACGGGCATAATCGCGATTTGTAAAATCGCGATGTAATCTGAGCCGTTAGATCAAGATCAGATTTGGACCGTTGATCTAACTCCTTATCAGAGTTTCGCGAATCGCAACATGGAGTGACAAAAACACTGCAACAAGAAATGCAAAATCGCAATATGCAAAATCGCGATATGCGAAATCGCGATTCAATCGCAACCGTCAGATCAAGATCAGATTTGGACCGTTGATCTAACTCCTTATCGGAGTTTCGCGAATCGCGACATGGAGTGACAAAAGCACTGCAACAAGAAATGCGAAATCACGATATGTGAAATTGTGACTCAATCGCAACCATTGAATCAAGCTCTGATCTGGATCGTTGATCTAATCTCTTATCGGAGTTTCGCGAATCGCGATATGGAGAGGCAGAAGAAACTTTGCAACATTTACGAAATTGCGATAGGAGAAATCGCGATGTAACAACAACCATCAGATCAAGAAGTGATCTAGACCATTGATTCGACTTCTTTGCTGAATGTCGAGAATCAGGAATTCGAGTTGACGAAAACTATGAACGCCAAGAGTGCCGAAATTGCGATGTGTGAAATATCGATTGTATCTGAACCGTTGAATCAAGTATTGATCGGAGGGTTACTGTTCGTTCTCACAGTTAACTCCTTAATTTGGAATCTGTTAGCAAAATGGACTCATGATTGCAAATGAGTTAGTGTTTCAGTTGACGTTTCAGTTGCTTAGACAGTTGTCGTATTTTTTTCTAAGGAGTTGGGAAGTTGAACCGTCGTGTTCGAGTGTATAAAAGAAGATGAAACAGACTGTGACCGGTTGGCTGTTCTGGATGAAAAATAATGAAACTATAAGAAAGGAAATAGGAGAGTATGCGCAGTATGAAATTGAGCATATGTGCAGAGTGAGAGAAAACGCAAAGAAGAAGTAGAGCAGAACGATAGAAAGAGCAAAAGCAGAGCAGAATGACAGAACAAGTTGAAGATGAGAAGAATCAGAGAACGAGTTGATGCAGAGCATACCTGCTGAGCAGACAAAGGAAGAGAAGAGCAGCAGAACAGTGTGTAGAAGACCAGATGTACAGAGCAAAGAAAGATTGGTACAAACTGATTTATCTGTAAAGTTGGCTGTTTCTTTATCCTTTCATATTTTAGGGAGGTTGGGAGGTGCTCGGGAGGACTGTTGTCCTCATAAGTTCAAGTGGGTGCTTGAACACAGGAATTTGTAGCTTCCATCTGGTTGTAGCCAGAGAAACCAGGGTGGCAGGGTGGTGCTAGGGAGAACAAGTGTTCTCTGTTATACAGGTTGGAGCCTATGTAACGGGAAGTTGGTGCTTCCATCCAGTTGGTGCTGGAACATTCAGGAAGTTGGTGCTTCCATCCAGTTGATGCTGGGATATTCAGGGAGTTGGTGCTTCCTTCTAGTGGGTGCTAGAGAAACTAGAGAGTTGGTGCTCTCAAACAAGTTGCAGCTTGTAAAACAGAGGTTGCAGCCTCACATTGAGTTGGTGCTCAATCATAGATGATGTACAGAACTTAAAAGACTGCCTATCATTTCGAAGAAGAAGAGGTTTTCTCCCTTTATGGGTTTCCTCGTGAAAAATCTGTCTCTGTGTATACTTTATGTGTGACTGTTGTTCTTTACCTTTACTGTCCATATGTTGTAAATTGTTGATGACCACATGAGGAAATTTTAATAATGTTTTAACAGACTTAATATTGTTTAAGCTCACATACAACTGATTCACCCCCCCCTCTCAGTTGTATTAATAATTTCAACAAAAACTTGATTGACCTATCAGTGCTCTTTTCAACCAAATCTCTGAATTGCTTAAAAGTATTAAATACATTAGCATTTCTTTTAAGTATATAAACCCAAACCTTTCTACAGTAATCATATATAAATGTCACAAAATATGACGATCCCCCAAAATAAATTGTAGGGGTTGGTCCCTATTATTCCTGATTTCTAGGGATAACTAGGAGATCATGTCTCGAGGCCCACAGGTCCTAGACATGGAGTACCGAGAGCAGGATTGACCTGAGCATGGCCCTGGAGGGCCCATACTTTTCTTCTTTCATGAGATTCGTCTTGTCAATAGAAACAACATCCATCACCATCAGCTTGGTCTTGTATCGGAAAAGGCTCTTGCTCCATGAGGTAATTGGTCCAGGTATCATGGTATGTGTCACTTTTGATCATTATAACCTTTGGATATATGCATCTGACTCCTTTTATCTCTGACGACTACTTGGATCTTACATTAACCCACTTGACCATGATTGGGGAGATTGACAGAGTGTCCTAGAAAGGTTGTACCCATAAATGTTGGTTTGCCAACGGGGGGATTTTTGAAGGACCATCGTCCGCTCCCATCATACCACCACTTTTCCATCTTATCTACTGCTCATCTGTCCCATTCCCCTTGTCTGGACATTAGGATGATCTGTTTGTGGGGTTGCACCTTATCTCATGGGAAGAAGGGGCTAAAGGTCTGGAAGGTAAAAGTATATAATAAAAGATAAACGCCTAGAAATAAAACCTCGAGATGATTCGCCTAGGGATCCCCGAGAAGGCAATAAAATGCCTCTCAGCAAGAAACAAGAGGGGCCCGAAAAAATAACAAACAAGACCTAGTCAAGAGGATAGGGGGTCTCATCACAAGCCATCCTATTATGTTCATGGGTACCTAACATCATGACATTGCCACCATCTGGTTACCACGCCAGGGTAGTGACCTTTGGTTGCATGACCAAGGGAAAGGGGGTCTCATCACGAGCCAACCTTATCATCTCTATGAAACTACTTGTGGGTAACACTGTCAGCTCTGGTCAGCAGGCCAAGGCAGTGTCCTCTGGTTAGCCCTTGAATTAAAAATAAAGAAGAAGAAAAAGAAAATAAAGAAAAGAATAAAGGCAAGAAAGGGCTTGGAGAAAATTGCATCCATGACGGGTACAGATCACCTTTTACAAAGGCACCCACAGGTAATATCATGCATCCTTGGCTCTCACTCTACCCATATGTCTGGACATCCCTTAGACACATCACCTCATTTACATGGCTTGGATGAAACCCCTTGGAAACTTTCATTTCCTTATGGATACTAACCCAATAGGGTGTCTTGTCCTTGTTCTCAACCTTGTATTGTAGGTTTTTGTAATGTCTTTGAGCTATTGAATGATATATTAGGGTTTTTATGCATATGTTTGATAATATTAGTGATGAAATGCGATTAGCATTGCTATGATCCCTTTGACTAATGAGCCCATGGAGGGCATAGTTTTTGATGTACAGGACCATGCCTGACAGACAGGTACCATTTGGACTGGTACACATGGGGAGATGATTAGTTCAGACCTCCATGGGGCTAAAGAGCCCATCAGATGGTTGTTGAGACCCCATCAGAGGGGAAGAGATAGGACATTGTTTGACCGAGGTTTTTCACCGGCGAAGAAGATGATGTTTCACCGGAGGCACTTTGGCAGAGCCAGGCCTAGGGGGAATGACCCCTTTTCAATGTAAAGTTGGCCTTGGAAGGCTCAGAGCATCCCCATCCTCACCATGACATCATCCAACTTCATGGTCATTCTTGGAGGAAAACTGGGCAATAGTGGTACGTGTGACATGTTGGAGAGGCCCCTGGGGGGTCAACGTTTTTCTCCTGGATGCCTCATTTGCCCTAAAAGGGGATAGTGCCTCCCTTGAAGAGGATTTTACCTTTATTACAACTCTGTTAGAGTTTTAATTTGACATTTTAATGTAAAACTAGTATGATTTTGGTTTAAAGCCTTGTCAGCTATTTTTTATGACCTAAAATTAATTAAAGGTCATTGATACAATATATATTGAGGAGTTTTATCCTTATTTTGACATAACACATCACTCACTCTCCTAGTGAGGTCTGATTTTTTGTGGCCTATTAGGGTTATTGGCTGATTTGAGGAAGGCGCACTTGTTTGGAGAAGAGATTTTTGGCAATTTATGGTTTTTTTCTTGAAGAAAGGTTTACAACTAGGGTTTGCATGCTATTTTCTTGATGATTTGTAAGTATTTTTCTACAAAAATTCTTGATTGAATGGTTGTAGTTTAATTTATTGCATCTATTTATAAATATTGTTGAATCAAAACCCTAGGGGACAAACACACAAGTAGGTCTTTGTCTCATGTCCCCTGATAGAAAAACCTTTTAGTCATTAAAGAAGAAGAAGAGAGCCTAGCCATTGCTACACTCTTTCTTTCTTCTTCCCTTAAGCTAGTCATACCTTTAAACTTCAAGAGGAAGAGTACTTCCCAGGCCTAGGTTATCTACACCTAGGGTCGTTTTCCTTTTAGGGTTTGATGAAAGATCCTTTCCCTTGCAACACTCTCACTCTTTAAACTCTCCTATCTTGATTTTACTTCTCTTTGAGCTAGTTGTTTGCCGGGAAGGAGGAGAGAGCACAAGGCCTTTCTTAAGCAACACCGGAGTGAGCCTCTCTCCCCTAGGGTTATGTCTTTAAGGCCCTACTATTGCATCACCTTGAAACCTTTCCCTCTTGTCCTTTGAATCTCATCCCCTTCAACTTGTGTGTCCTTAACCTTTTGACTCCATAACCCTAGGCACTGATCTTTAGCCTCCAACGTTGAAGTGAAAGTTATTGAAACAACTCTCAAAACCTCTTATAAATTGAAACCCTAACTAACTACTAACCCTGAAAAAGATGATGTTACACTTGGTTATTTCATCTTTAGGCATCATTTTTTATATATTAAGCAATTGGATGGTGTTTTAAGCATTTATTGAATGAGATATTGATTGGATACATTGACTGCTACAACATCTTGATATTTATTGGTGAAGTAACATTATTTCATTGGTATATTAACAAACATTGACTTCGTCAATATTTATTGTTGCAATTGCTTATACATTGATATCAGATAGTCTATTGAAGTACTAACCCATTGAAACATAGCTTGCATATATATATATATATATATATATATATATATATATATATATATATATATATTGGTTTGCTTTGTTTCGGGCAGGTGTTCTTCTTTGGGCCTACACTTCATTATTGGTTGTTTAGCCGAACTATTTGTTTTGGTGGTGACCTATGAAGGGGGAACTTTACTTTGACTATTAAACCTTTGCCTCTTCAAAACTCTAGGTTACTGGGGACGTCTCCCCTGGTCCTAAACTCTCTAAAGAGAAATAACCCCCCCATTGTGGTTACATTGGGTGGGATAGGTTCTTGTTATGCTAGTTTGACCTTCTACTTCATAGCCATTTGACATAGCTACAAACTGTGCGATAACATTTTGGCGTCGTTGTCGGGGAACATCGAGTCAATTCTCCTCAAATGACAAATCTTTTCGGTAAGCCTTGCCTCAGAGACCTTTTCTTACAATCTTACCTGGCGACTCCACTAGGGTGTTTTTCCCCTTTTCTTTTGTAGTTTCAAGTAAACTATCTGGCGACTCCACAAACCAAAAGGAGATTCAATAATCCTCTTTTATCTTTTAGAAGGAAGCCTCCCTTAACTTCTCTTGTTGTCAAATCACTTTTCTAGAAGAGCCTTCCTTTAAGAATCATGTCTAGCTCTCAGATCGCTACAACGAACCCAGCCAACAATCAAAGACAATGGTAATCTACCCTTTTCAAACCATTAGACATGTCATCCATACCAGGCTACCCTAGGCAGATGGCACCCAAGTATGAGAAGTGGTTGCCTAAATTCACCGGTACTGATGCAATCAGTGTCGAAGAGCATATGAGCAACTTTTGGGCATTCTTTCAGCTTCACCCCATCAATGATGATGCTAAATATTTGGCCATGAAGTTGTTCTCCGCTACTCTCTATGATGCCTCAAGTCACTGGTACCTAAGCCTCCCCGATGGAAGCATCAAGACCATGGATAGACTTGAAGAGGCCTTTCTCAAAATATGGAGTATCAAAGAAGACCCTAATATTCTTCTCAGACGACTAAATAGCCTTGATAAGTATGAAAATGAGTCCATTCGGGAGTTTCACACCAGATTCGAGACATTGCTACAAAGAATTCCCGCAAGCCATCACCCGAAAGATGACTACCTTGTCCATATTTACACCATAACTTTCAATGGCCAACTAAGGTATCTTCTTAGAGACAAAAACCCTCAGTCCATTCAAGAATCCCAAGAGCTCACTACCAAAATAGAAGGGAACCTCCTTTCATCTAAAATTGAGCCTTTTGCTAACCCAAGGGGGAGAATAGACACTAAGCAGAAAATAGTACACAATGTTGAGCCTACTTCAGATCTATGTACCAGTATCAACAAGATACAAGCCTCCATGGATGGCATCATAAAGAATCAAGAGGAAATGCTGAGCAGGATTGTCATACTTGAAAAGTCTAAAATCCAAGCACCCAGGGCCCCGTACAAAGGACAATTCCAGAAAGGGAGTCAATTTTAAAAACCAAAGAATGAGCATGAAGTTCCAAATACCTTGGCCCCTACAAACATTGTTGATGAAAATCCATAGTGCCTGGAGTGTAGTGAATCACATTGGGAGCATGAGTGTCCTTATAACGTTGGACATCAACAAGTCAACAACATGGATTGTTTCATGCAGTTTCCTCAGATAAATATCACAGATATAGAACATCAAGAAGTCGTGAAGGAAGAAGCCAGAGCAACAAGGATGGCAGTAATAAACAACCTAGATCGGGAATCACGAGAAAATCTAAAGAAACACGAATTTCAGGTATACAGAAGGAATATCTTGAAACAACCTTTTGTTGAACAGGCAAAGCCCCCGCCCTTGGAGATACTTCTTCCCAAGACATCCAAGGCTGGTAAGGTTGACCTAAATTTTGACTTCGAAGGGGCATTATCAAAGATGCATGTAAATGTCCCCCTAAGAGAAGAAATCAAGATCCCATCCATCAAGGAATGCTTTGATACTTTCTTTTCGGGATCAGATGAACCTATGGACCCCCCTATTATGTTGCAAGCTGATCATTTCAGGGTCCAATATGGTGAAAACCCTCCTTTCTTCATGACTTTGACAATGAACGACAAAAATCTCAACAATTGCATGCTAGATACAGGTGTTGGTGCCAACATGATGTCGCTTAAAGTCATGCAACAAGTGGGTTTGAAGGTCACACGGCCTTACAGGAATGTATGTGGTTTAGAATCTAAAGCAATACCCACACATGGGGTGGTTGAAAATATTGAAGTACGCCTGAAGGAGTATCCAGAGAAGACAATCCACATTGACATTGTGGTGGTTGATGTCCCAGATGTGTGGGGAATGTTATTATCTAGGAAGTTTTGGTGCAATGTTAGGTGGATCCCTTGAGATGGACCTCACATTTTTGCGATTACCTTTGAAAAATGGAACGGTGGGACATCTACTCAATGTGCCAATAACTGGGGACCATGTGCAGGATATTATTCATCCCGTCAATAATGACAAAGCATAGAACGAGATGATACAAACTCTTCAGAAATATTCTCCAGAAGACATGCCCTTTGCAACAGAGGAATACTTTGATCAAATCGAATGGCCCGAGAAAGAATAATACCAACAACTCCTAGATGAATTCAAGAACAAAGAAATTGGGACGGTAAAGATATTAAAGAAACATGAAGATGACGTACAGATCCACCCGTCTCAACAAGAAGTTTTTACAGCAGAAGCCCACCCACCTCCCTCGGTATAATACACTAGGGTTGTTCAGGGAACGACCAAATACAAATTCAAAAAGTATAAGGAGGGAGATATGGTATGGATGTGGGATACCAAGAAAGGAGAGCCAACTAATGTAAAAGGAAGCACACAGTCATGGCTTGGACCCTTCAAAGTTGGAATGGAATCAGTTGATAACTCATACTACTTATCCACTTTAGAAGGAAGAAGGTGCCCAATACCTATTAGCAGGCACCTCCTTAAACCCCACCAAGGTGGGGGGACCTAACTTCACAGGTAAGTACAGGTAATTAGTCATTATTCGTGTATTATACCATTTGCATATCATGTTAGATTGCTTTCACATTTTCATATTGATTGTTTTATTTCAGTTTATATATATATATATATATATGTCTATATATGCTGGGGTGGCATTACCGCCCCATTTTTGTTACTGATTCCCCTGTCGAGTTGAGCAGGTCTGCAGGTTATGCCAGAGATGTTGAGGTTCTCATGTGCTCTACGATGAGCACATGTCCCCGAGTTGGAGTCAGATGTTATCCCCGATTTCTAGGGATAACTAGGAGATCATGTCTCGAGGCCCACAGGTCCTAGACATGGAGTATCGAGAACAGGATTGACATGAGCATGGCCCTGGAGGGCCCATACTTTTATTCTTTCATTAGATTCGTCTTGTTAGTAGTAGCAACATCCATCACCATCGGCTTGGTCTTGTATCGGAAAATACTCTTGCTCCATGAGGTAATTGGTACAAGTATCATGGTATTTGTCACTTTTGATCATTATAACCTTTGGATACATGCATATGACTCCTTTTATCTCTGACCACTTCTTGGATCTTACATTAACCCACTTGACCATGATTGGGGGGATTGAAAGGGTTTCCTAGCAATCCTGTACCCATATATTTTGGTTTTCCACCAGGGGGATTTTTGAAGGGCCATCGTCCGCTCCCATAATACCACAACTTTTCCATATTATCTCTTGCTCATTTGTCCCATTCCCCTTGTCCGAGCATTAGGATGATCTGTTTGCAGGGTTGCACCTTATCTCGTGGGAAGAAGGGGCTAAAGGCCCAGCAGGTAAAAGCAGTTGGTAAAAGATAAAATCCTAGAAACAAAACCTCGAGATGCTTCGCCCAGGGATCCCCAAGAAGGCAATAAAAGGCCTCTCAACAAAAAACAAGAGGGACCCGAAAAAACAACATACAAGACCTAGTCAAGAGGATAGGGGGTCTCATCATGAGCCAGCCTATTATGTTCATGGGTACCTAACAACATGACATTTCCACCATCTGGTTACCACGCTAGGGCAGTGACCTTGGGTTACATGGTCAAGGGAAAGCGGGTCTCATCATGAGCCAGCCTTATCATCTCTGTGAAACTACTTGTGGGTAACACTGTCAGCTCTGGTCACCATGCCAAGGCAGTGTCCTATGGTTATCCCTTGAATAAAAAGACAAAGAAGAAGAAAAATAAAATAAAGAAAATAATAAAGGCAAGAAAGGGCTCTGAAAAAATTGCATCCATGATGGGTACAACTCGCCTTCTACAAAGGCACCCACAGGTAATACCATGCATCCCTGGCTCTCACTCTACCTGTATGTCTGGACATCCCTTAGCCACATCACCTCATTTACATGGCTTGGATGAAACCCCTTGGAAACTTTCCTTTCCTTATGGATACTAGCCCAATAGGGTGTCTTGTCCTTATTCTCAACCTTTTATTATAGGTTTTTGTAATGTCTTTGAGCTATTGAATGATATATCATGGTTTTTATGCATATGTTTGATAATATTAATGATGAAATGTGATTAACAATGCTATGATCCATGTGACTAATGAGGCCATGGAGGGCGTAGTTTTTGATGTGCAGGACCATTCCCGACGGATAGGTACCATTTGGACCAGTAAACATGGGGAGATGATTAGTTCGAACCTCCATGGGGTTGAAGAGACCAACAGATGGTTGTTGAGACCCCGTCAGAGGGGCATAGATAGGACAGTGCTTGACCGAGGTTTTGCACCGGAGAAGAAGAGGACGTTTCACCGGAGTCACTTTGGCAGAGCCCGGCCTAGGGAGAATGACCCCTTTTTAGTGGAACATTGGCCTTGGAAGGCTCAGAGCGTCCCCATCCTTGCCATAATGTCATCCAAATTCATGGTCATTCTTGGAGGCAAACTAGGCAATAGTGGCACGTGTGGCATGTTGGAGAGGCCCTTGGGGGGTCAACGTTTTGCTCTTGGATGCCTCATCTGCCCTAAAAGGGGATAATGCCTCCCTTGAAGGGGCTTTTACCTTTATTACAGCTCAGTTAGGGTTTTAATTTGACATTTTAATGTAAAAATAATACGATTTTGGTTTAAAGCCTTGTCAGCTATTTTTTATGACCTAAAATTAATTAAAGGTCATTGATACAATATATATTGAGGAGTTTTATCCTCATTTTGACATAACACATCACTCACTCTCCTAGTGAGGTTTGATTTTTTGCGCCCTATTTGGGTTATTGGATGATTTGATGAAGGCACACTTGTTTGGAGAAGAGATTTTTGGCAATTTATGGTGTTTTTCGTGAAGGAAGGTTTACAACTAGGGTTTGCATGCTATTTTCTTGATGATTTGTAAGTATTTTTTTGCAAAACTTCTTGATTGAATGGTTGTAGTTTAATTTCTTGCATCTATTTATAAATATTGTTGAATCAAAACCCTAGGGGACAAACACACAAGTAGGTCNTTGTCTCATGTCCCCTGATAGAAAAACCTTTTAGCCATTGAAGAAGAAGAAGAGAGCCTAGCCATTGCTACACTCTTTCTTTCTTCTTCCCTTAAGCTAGCCATACCTTTAAACTTCAAGAGGAAGAGGACATCCCAGGCCTAGGTTATGTACACCTAGGGCCATTTTTCTTTTAGTGTTTGATGAAAGAGCCTTGCCCTTGAAACACTCTCACTCTTTAAACTCTCCTGTCTTGATTTTACTTGTCTTTGAGCTAGTTGTTTGCCGGGAAGGAGGAGAGAGCATGAGTCCTTGCTTAAGCAACACCAGAGTCAGCCTCTCTCCCCTAGGGTTTTGTCTTTAAGGCCCTTCTATTGCAGCACCTTGAAACCTTTCCCTCTTGTCCTTTGAATCTCATCCCCTTCAACTTGTGCGTCCTTCACCTTTTGACTCCATAACCCTAGGCACTGATCTTTACCCTCCAACGTTGAAGTGAAAGTGATTGAAACAACTCTCAAAACCTCTTATAAATTGAAACCCTAACTAACTACTAACCCTGAAAAAGCCGACGTCACACTTGGTTATTTCATCTTGATGCAACATTTTTTATATATTAAGCAATTGGATGATGTTTTAAGCATTTATTGAATGAGGGATTGATTGGATACATTGATTGCTACACCATCTTGATATTTATTGGTGAAGTAACATTATTTCATTGTTATATTAACAAACATTGACTTCGTCAATATTTATTGTTGAAATTGCTTATACATATATATCAGATAGTCTATTGAAGTACTAACCCATTGAATCATAGCTTGCATATATATATTGGTTTGATTTGTTGTGGGCATGTGTTCTTCTTTGGGCCTACACTTCATTATTGGTTGTTTAGCCGAACTATACATTTTGGTGGTGACCTATGAAGGGGGAACTTTACTTTGACTATTAAACCTTTGCCTCTTCAAAACTCTAGGTTACCAGGGACGTCTCCCCTAGGCCTAACCTCCCTAAAGAGAAATAACCTCCCCATCGTGGTGACATTGGGTGGGATAGGTTCCTGTTACACCAGTTTGACCTTCTACTTCATAGTCATTTGACCTAGCTACAAACTGTGTGATAACAGTTCCCAAACATATGAATGAATGTAATCAAGGATACCTTTGCTAGATTCCTTCATGTTTTAAAATTTTGTTTACATTGTTTTCCAAAGACACAATACTTGTAAAAATTCAAATTCATAAACTTTAAACTTGGAAGTGACTTACAATCAACCAACACATTAATCCCTTTCTCTCTCATATGACCCAAACATCAATGCCATAAACGAACAGATTCAATTGCATCTTCATATGCTACCACTACTTGATTTACTTATGTCCTTCCTTCAAGCTGATAAAGGTTCCTAATCCTCTTTTCCTTCATGACTACTAATATTCCTTTGGACACCTTCAGTACTCCACCTTAAGTTGTACACCTATAACTGGTAGAATATAGAACTCCCAAAGATATCAAGTTATTTTTAAGTTTGGGTACATGTCTTAAATCTATTAATATTCTTACAGAACCATCGCTCATTTTAATTCGGACACTACCAACTCCAACAATTTTACAAGAAAAATCCTTTCCCATAAAAGAAACACCATCATTAATAGATTGGTAAGTTGAGAACCAATTTCTATGAAGATACATGTGGTTGGACGCACTAGAATCTAACAACCAATGTTTATATTGATGTGAAACATCACAAGTAGACAATACCTCATCAACCATACCTGAACCAGAACCTGAACTTGTTTCAGCTAAATTAGCTTCCTTTGCTTCTTTTGTGGAGTCCTCCTTGGATGCATTTTGTCTTTTCTAGCAATCCTACTTGAGATGCCTAGATTTTCCACATAACCAACATTTATGCTTACTCTTCTTTCCTTTTGACTTGGAACTTGTTGTACCCCTATGATTTTTTCCTCTTTCTGTAGATTGAACCCTGACCACCATTGCTTCTACTGTTGAGGTTTCTTTACTGGATCTTTTCCTCATCTCCTCAGACAACAAAGCTCCCACAACAGTGTCATAATCAATGGCATATGTTGAGCTAAACCACATAGATTTGACCATATGATCCCAAGACTCAGGAAATGAACACAGTAGAATAACCGCATTGTCCTCATCTTCGTACATTACGTCCATACTAGATAATTGACAAATCAGAGTATTGAAAAAATTCAAGTGATCAACAATTTTTGCACCTTCTTTCATGCACAAGATGTACAACTACCTCTTCAAGAAGATTTTGTTCATCAAAGAATTTGTCACATACAAACTCTCCAATCTATTCCACAAACATGTTGTTTTCTCCTCTTCAGTGATGTTAAACAACACTTCATCTGCCAAACCCAAACGAATGGTGTTGAGGGCTCTTGCATCCAAATATTCCCAGTCCTCGTCTATCATGCTTGTCGGTTTCTTTTTCTTTCCATCCAACACCTTTTGCAATCCTTGTTGCAAAATCAGATCCTACATCTTGAGCTTACATAGCGCAAAGTTATTCTTGTCGTTGAATTTCTCCACCTCAAACTTAGAACTCTGCACTTTCATCATTATCACACATCACCAAAAAATTCCCAAACCAAGCTTATAATAATAAGCCTTTATATGGAGGAACGAATCTTAAGTTCAAGTTTGAACCCAAAAATAAAAAATATTAATTTAAAAGATTTAACTAAAAAAACCTTTTAAAAAATACATCCACCTCTTCATATAAAGATATCCATTTATATATAAAAAATGATCCTTTTAATAAAGTTTTGTCAAACAATTTTCTTAGGTTGATGGAGAGTTGGTTGTCATTGATGTCAACCATTGGAGAGTGATATTGATGTGAACCCTTGGAGAAAGTCTGGTAGTGAACTCCAGTAGCACAAAGGTTTGGGTAATGGACCCAAGGTTGTTTCATGTATAATGGTATGAGTTTTAATATATTTCAAGGTAAGACTATTCTAGATGGATATTACATGTCATTCCAATTCTGGTGGTATGTGGAACGTCACATAACTCCTCACAGTTAGAGAGTTATGGTCATGAGAAGTTGGAGAACCCAGGTTTGGGTAATGGACACAAGTTTTTTTTATGGATAATGGTATGAGTTTTGATATATTTGCAAGTAAGACTATTCTATATGGATAGTACATGTCATGCCATTTTTGGTGGTATGTGGAACGTCGCATAAATCCTCACAGTTTAAGAGTTATGGCCTTATGAAGTTGGAGGACCCTCATATGTTAGCTTGAAGCCCCAAAATGTCAAAGAAGTCAAAGAGATTGCAAAGAATAAATTATTATTTAAATGATAAATTAAAGTGACAAAGTCAAGAAGGATTATTTAAATAATAAAGTGAAGTGACAAAATCAAACAAGATTATTTAAATGATAAAGTGAGGTGACAAAGTCAAGGAGGAATATTTAAATTATAAAGTAATGGAGAACTTTCTAATTATGGAAAGTGGTTAACCCTAAAAATGAGAAAAATAGGTTAAGTGACTTAGAAATGGGTTAAGTGACCTAGAAATAGGTTAAGTGACCTAGAAATGGGTTAAGTGACCTAGAAGATGGAGAGTATAAATAAGAGGCAAGGCTCTCTCATTTTACATCACACTTGAGAATATTGAATATCTATAGGTGATTGAGGTAACCAAGGGATATATAAGCCAAATTTCAGAGGGAAGGTGAAGAAAAGAAGGTCGGAATTCAAGGGAGGATAAATTCTTTTGATGATGCTTTCTAAGGTATGTTATTTATAGGTCATCTCACCATTTTTTAAATAACCTTTTTGATAGAATGATTCAGACCATGAAATTGATATTCCATTGAGGAAACATATCCAATTATCTATGGTAAAAAATTCATCTTGTGGGTCGTTGTATTTTTGGAGTTACACTTCGTGTAAAATAGGGTTTGTGGCTAGTCCTGAAACTAGTCTAAAACAGGTGTTTCAAGTAAAAAAGTCATAACTTCTTCATAACATATCCAAATTTAGTAATACAAAATGTGTTGGTTAGAGTACAGTCTTTAGTATGTTGTGTAAAATTTTCAGATCTATTCAACAAATATTCTATGCGGGGAACACTCTACAAGGTCGCTCTCTAGAATAAGCCAAAATTCAACAATGTATGTCATTTTTAATATAACTCCTTTTCTGAGAGGTTCCAAGTAGTGACACCTGGAGGAATTGCATAAAACACACTGAAGAACATTGTTTATCAGTTTAAAATTTGTATTCATTACAGGTACATAGTTATGATTATTTCAAGTTAGGGTTGTTGACTAATCCAAAACTAGTCATGTGAGACTAAAGTAAAGTTTGATGAAATGCTAGTCTCTTGTTGTTAAAGTTAAGAATGGTTTGCAAGTATGTGATCATATACACCATCTCTATTACATAGTTACAAATCAGATTTGGATGATGAAATTGATGAGGGATTTTGGTTAAGGTACATGTTGGGTACATGGTTGAGACAAGTAGTTGATGAGCATGAGGTGTATAGTTGATGATGTTGGTACATCTTGATGAGTCATAGTTGATGAGTAGTTGATACATGATTGGTACATACTTGGTACATTGTTGGAGGCACTTGTTAGTAGTATTTTTGAAACATGGTTTATGGATGATGTAGCATACTTGTATTGGTATATTATTAGAAGCTTGTATTGATCTTGGTGATGATTATGAGTTGTTGTGTTATGGTTGGTTGATGCACATCTTTGAGAGTTGTCTTGGTGATTGATCTTGGTGACTAGATATGATTTGGTTGATAAGATTGATGAGATAGGTTGTTTGGACAGGTTGTTGTGACAGGTTATTTATACAGGTTTGGTGCATGGTTGATGCACTTGTTCATGGTACAGGTTTTGTATAGGTTTGGTGCATGGTTGATGCACTTGTTCATGGTACAGGTTTTGTACAGGTTGGTGCATGGTTGATGAACTTGTTTATGGTACAGGTTGATTATAGGTTGAGGTATAGGTTGATGCATGGTTGATGCATGGTTCAGATTTATTGGTACATGTTTACAGCGGTATATTTCACAGTGATAGTGTGACAATGGTTACATCATTCTACTTCTACTTTGGGGCAAGGACAAGTGGTTGTAGCCACCTTCTGGTTGTAGCCAGAGAACATAGGGGGTTGTATCCTCCTTCTGGTTGTAGGCAGAGAATTGGAGTTGGAGCTTCCCTCAAATTGTATCCTGAGAAACTAGGGGATTGGAGCCTCCTTCCAATTGCATCTGGAAAACAAAGGAAGTTGGTGCTTCCAATGAATGAAATCCTTCAAGACATATAAGAAAAATCATTATGTGGTTTTCTCCCTCTTTAGGTTTCCACATAAAACACTAGTGTACTGTGTATGTGTATGAGTGTTCATTTGTTCATTTCTTATTTACTCTGCAGTTATTGGATGATAATGCTACATTGATATAACACTTGGATTATATGGTTAAAAAGGATTAAATTTCTCTATTATTGATTCACCCCCCCCTCTCTGTAATCCAACAAGTTTACCAAAGTGAATCTCATGCATAATAAGACAAAAGTCCAAAATTATACTTCTCTAGCTCTGTGCATATCAAACAAGAGAGGTCGATTTCATACCATCATATTCTTATAAGCATGCGGAAATCCACCAGTGTATCGCTCCTCCCTAAAAGTATATGAAATTCTTGTCACAACCGTGAGGGTGCAATGACCTCCCAAACACCTTCTAACATGTGACAAACTTGAGGATGCTATGACTTGCGATGTTTATTGCTCTTGCAGTGAATCCAGCCTCTATTATTCATCACCAAAAATGCCCACTCAACAAATATGTCCTCTTTCACTGAAATTATCCTTGCAGATCTTTCTCACTCAAGATCATATACCAATTATTAGGCAACGGACAAAAAATAGAGCAAAAAAAACTAGATCATCTGCAAGCAAGATTAAACGCGCATAAAATTGAGAACAACAATCACACTTGACACAGTGATTTATGTGGAAACCCAATGCCAGAAAAAACCACGAGAAATGATATTTGATATTATTATTATTCAAGGGAGAATTACAATAGCCAATATTAGTCTTACAAACATCGTATCCTCAAACAAACTCTACTCTCTAAACACATTTCACTCTTACCTCTATGGGTATGCCCGTATATATAACATCTATCACTCAGTTACACAAATTGATCATGAATAGATCACATAGTTACACGAATAGTTCATAAATAGATTACACAATTTACACAATTTGTTTACAATGAATGCATGTATTCACATTCCAAATATAGTTTATATGCATGTGCATGTGAGCGCATGAGGAAATTCATTGGTGTGTTTCCAACACCAGGAATACAAGCTCTTAGCTGATTAGAAATAGCTTTAGGTCTAACTCCAGGTCCAAATGGCAATTTAAGCATAGATAATATCTGAAAGAAATCCATCCCTTGTGGTCATCATTGATGCTACCTCCAATGGGATCATGTGATGAAACTTCCACTTCATTTTTCCTACACCTCACCCTCTATAACTAAAATAGTGAAAAATAAATTTAAATTATAAAGAATTTAATTTATTGATACACCTATATGGAAAAACATATATATAAGTCATGTATATCAATAATTATGATGACGATGATTAACATCCACTGAGACCAATTTTTCTATTGGAGCTTAAGAAGGTAAGAGATTAATTCAATTTCTTTAAAATTGTATTTATATGCTCAAAAAGCATTGAGAGAAGCATTCCAAGATCACCATTGTTTTGATGACTTAGGAGGTTAGGAAGGTATGTATTGTGGAAAATATTTTTAAATTGGGATCTAATATGGGTATATGTACGAAAATCTAAGAGGAATTATTTTTCATATTCTATCCTCTTAGTGTCACAAAGATTATAGATTCTTTCATCCCACAGTGTTTTGGGAGTTGTCCAATGCCCATTTTCACTATGTAGCTCATGAGAGTTTGTTCTTATTTTAGCAATGTTGATTTTCTTCTTTGCACTTCTCAAAACTTAGAGGTAATTTTGGTCTTCTAAATTAGGGTTGAACACCTCCTTGTAGTATCTTAATTTCATTTTATCCACTAATTCTTTATCACACCACATATTGTGCTTAAATTTAAAAGTAATAATATTTGTAATATTATCGATATTTTGCATGATGGATTCTTCTTGTATTCCCCAATGATTTAACCAAGATTTGGCATTTTTATGCCATCCCCTCTTGAGTGGCTAATGGTTTTGGCTAGAGTTTTAATAAAATTTTGGGGAGCCTCTTGTCATCCATGTTGTTTATCTTATTCTTGTATGTTAAGTATCTAATCATAGCAACACTCTCAATGGGGGAAAGACTTGCTTCTATGAGGAGGATAGTATAGGGTGTATTTCCCTTCATTTTGAGATTATAAGTTATATAATTCTTATGGATATGTTCTATCTTTCTCCAGGATTCTCTATATATACTACAACCCCAAACTTCACATCCATATAAGATAACCAGAGTGACGAGAGTGTGAAAAATGAGTTTTTTTTATCACAAAGCCAATGATTTATCGATTTACAATTGTTTTCAAGCCCATAATAATTTTGGAAAACCTCTTTAAAATATGATCACATTTAAATACAAATAATAATAATAATAATAATTTAAATTTAAATTTAAAAAATCTAAAATTATGTACATTAATATATTTTAAAACTTAATAAAAAAATTAAATAATTATGTTGTTATCTTTTTTAAATCAAATAACTTTTAATTTACACATTATAATTGAACACAAATTATACACTTTAAATGTTACTTTTAAGTCACATAGTTTTGAAAATGAATTCTCATCCACTCATCCACTAACTTAAGATGTTGCTCTAAGTTCCATATATGAAAAAATGAAGTCCCATCTATTCATCATGTAACTTGAAAAAAAATATTTTTTGCTTTGAGTTCCATATATGCAAAAATGAAGTCCCGTCTACTCATCATGTAACTTCAAAAACAATATTTTTTCAAGGATTCCAAATGGAGCAACTTTGGTTGTAAATTATTTAAGCTTGATATTTTCTATGTACTAATAAATTATCTACTAAAATTGATTGGATATAAATGCAAATCCATTATGGTTTTTGTGTTTCAATCTATTAAAATTGATTGGTTATCAATGCAAATCCATTATGGTTTTTGTGTTTCTTTGTGACATCATAATGAAAATAGCAAGGAAAAATAGAACTTGCAATGTATATTTATAAACAAGGAGAGTTGTGTAGCAACAAGTCCCTACCCGGAGGGTAGAGAAACTTGTTGTTTGGTTTAAATGATTTGAAACTGATAGATAAGTTTGTTGTTTGGTTTAAATGATTTGAAAATGTTTTATTTTTCTAAATTTGAGTTTAATTTTACAGCTTTGAAAAACTAAATTATCATTATTCAAAACAAAGTAGTCAAATATATTTTTTACAGTTATAAAAAATTTAACTGGATTAATCATAATTGGGGGCACGTAAAAGCTATCCTGGATTAATCATAATTGGGGGCACGTAAAAGCTATCCTAGAGAGTGTGTGTTCAACCCACATTCGTTTGTCTCTTGATATTAGTTTACCCTACTTTTTTATGTTGATATTTTTTTTTTCTGTTGATATCATTATGTTGTGATAGTTACCTTCCCAAATCAAAACATTGCATGAATTTATTAATGGTATGTATGTATAGACAATCTTGCCCCTTTCAGACTTGGCTTCAGTTTTGAGAAATGATGCAATATAATTATCAAGATTACATGGAGTTATGGTAATCACACTATTGTGGTTCCTTTTTAAGGATAGATACTTTGTCGTGGCCGAAATGTTGAGCACAAGTAAGGGAAATAATATTGCAGAAATGGACTTTTAAAAAGCTATCTGTAGCAAGAAAGTTAAAAAAAATTCAAGAGATCATTTATACATCTTAATTTACAGTGCAATTGATCTTCTTGAAAAGTTTACTAAATAATCGATGAAACAGAAACGACTGACAAACTGATCGTAAATTGTGAAAAACAACTAATTTTTTTGGAGACGGAATTTAAGGAAAATTATTTCTAAAATAGGAAGTACGAATACAGTGACTGGATAAATTTAGTAATATCTAATACGAATCTTTTAATCATAATCAGCCTGTAGGTTAGTTCACTCACTAGTGTATGGTTAATTCAACAGATCAGGTTAATATAATTCATTTCTAATGATTAAGAAATCAAGGGAAACTCATACCAGATGACATCATTGATAATCTATTATGGATGGTTCTTTAAAAAACAATGTAAGAATCTCAAGGTTACACAATTCCAATTTCCAAACATTAGTTCAGATAATGTTAATGGAGACATCCAATATGAAACATTGCATATAAAACATCAAATATACAGGGATTTGTTACATTGATAGTCTCTTTCATATGCATGCATTAATGCATGTATTAGACAAGTGATATCATTATGTGATATGTGGTGTAAAAAAAAAATCTAAAATAGTGCTTACATGTGGCTTTGGCATCAATGATATGTGGTGTAAAAAAGATAAAATAGTGCTTACACGTGGTTTTGGCATCGAACAACATAAAACTACTTTTTCCTTGTATTAAAGAATTCTTATCAATAGATTATAGATTACTAAACACATGTTGAAGATGATGAACACAAGTCGTCCTTGCCTGCTCCCAAGTGTTTCCTTCAATAGATTACTAAAAGATGATGAACTTGGCATAGATGATGAACTCGACATACCTATAAACCCAAATTCATATCGCCCCCTGGTCTACCCAATGGTCACCACCGCCATAAACGCAGCGGCAAAGAGCACGATAAAATTTCCCATAGGTAGAATGGCGGGGCTGAGAAATAGAAAAACGAGTGTCGGTACTAACAGAAGCACCATGGTGCCCACCGAAGCCAAGGCTGTAAAAAATGCAAGAACACTGCCGCCCATGACCATGAAGAACAACATTGATATTTGTGTCCATTCGGGGGCGTAGTCCATAACATCCTTTCTCTTCTGTTGCATTTCCTCCATCTCATAACCACGCATGGCCCAGTGGATTTTTCAGGAAGCTCTTCACAACCTTGTAATAACAATGTTGCAAAAATGTTGCAAGTTCGAAAGCCGTGGTGAACAACTACTATGCATTGTAGCATTTGAAGCCTTCATTTTCAAGGAAGCAATAAAATGATACTTGATCCCCCATCGGCTTGGGATAGTCAATAACAACTCTCCATGCGAGAAGATCACTGCCTAAGAAGCGGTTGTTGCAGAAATTTCCCTCAAAGGATGACTGCTAAAGAACATGCTTGCAATAAGATTTTTTACTAGTGCTTCTGGCCTATTTTGAGTTTTTATTGGTACATAGTTCTTTGGACTTCTATTAACCATACTATCATTTAGATATAGAGAGATTATTTTTTCACGCACCAGCTAAAACTGGCACAGACGAGACAATAGCATTTCCTGTAGTAATATTTTTGGGCATGAAATAAATAATGTATGTTATCTTAAACAATGAAAAATAATGTATTTCGAGGACTTTCTTTGTATTTCGAGGACTTGCAGAAAATGTTGAATACTTTGAAAAAATCATTGTAAATTTGCTTATTCTTTACACTCTTTGATGAGCAAGATTGAAATGAGCTTTTTAAGCACATCTTTTGAGCTAGAGAACCATGGTATATTTTATCTAGGTGATATTTAATATCTATAACAAAACCATGATTAGTCTAATAATGAATAACATAAACAATCTCTGTTAGTTTACTGATGCAAGAGGGAAGTCCATTAGTTTAGTGGAGGGAAGTACGAAAACTAATTTTGTTATGATGATCCTTTGCATGAATAATATTAGCGCACAACATGTGAAGAATGTATGCACAATATTTCGAGTGCATGAACAGTATTAGCGCACAACATGTGAAGAATGTATGCACAATATTTCTAGTTTGCTATGAAGGAAAAATGAAAAATGGGTAACTAGATTTATTTTTTCATTTTAGGTGTTTGCAGAAGACTACATACTAATTCTTAAAAAGGGAATAGTAGTTTTTTTGTAACGTAATAATTTTTTATTTTCTAGTCAATTAAATTGTAGCTTGAAAAACAAATCCTAATGCATACATGCATTAACAATAAATAAAACAATTTGGAATGTACTGAAGAGTATTGCCAAAGGCATTGGAATTTACTGAAGAGTATTACCAAAGGCATGGCTCTCAAATTTTGGCTTCCCGTTGCATGAAAATTCTGATGTAAGTTATGTTGGTTCACTTGCAGGTTGTAATGGTTCCGAGAAACAAATGCAATCACCGACACCCAACAAATGAAGAAATACGTAGCAACATGCACCTAGAAAATGAAGAAACATAGCATGCAACATGTAGCAGGGGCATATTATGTTGTTAAATAACAGTAGGCTCACAACTCACCTGAAACAAAGTTACGGAACAATGAACACGTAGAAGTGAGATGAAAACACGTAGTAGTGAGATGACAAGGGTCTAAACAACCTTGGGTAAACATGAAATGATGGGCTAGCAAATGCGCTATGGGTTGAAGAAAACTTTTATACAAACATTTAATGTTTGTGAAGTAATGCTAGAGTCATTTCTAGCATTACTTCATTAAAGAAAGAATAGTACTAAGATGTGATTTTTAAAGTAAGATGTTAGTGGGAAATGCAGGGGCTTTGCCTTGGGAAGAGGCCAAATAAGGCCTCAAACTAAAAAGTTACAATAAAAACTTGAAATAGGATAAAAAAAAATGTATAATTTACCAAAACTTACGATAAAACAATAAAAATATGTTGATTTTTGTGCCAGACTAATATAAAAAAGGAAGAATCGATTACTATAGTCCCTACCAGCCTGAAGGGCAGGGACTAATAACTTCAATTTTCTATGAATATTTATCTATATAATATTGGCTATAAAATTATTGAAATATAATCTATACAAGTTATTGATTAAAAGGTTGATAAAGATAATTTGAAAAAATAAACTTAAAACTTTATTTTTGAAAAATTGTTTACTGGGTTAATACAACATAAATATAAGAGGAAAAATACACAAGAAGACTTAAAAGATATTTCTTACAACGGGGTGAATACTAGAAAGATTGACAAAGACTTAAAAGATCTTTCTTACAACAGGGTGAATACTAGAAAGATTAACAATTTTGGTGACATAGTGTTATAGTTATGCATTTGATCACTTCAACCTATCAAGTAAATATGTGTATTTTTAGTCATCTATTTCTTGGTATTAATGTGAAAATTCTTATCCTAATTATTCAAAGGGTAAAGTATAAAAAGGTAATACATTTTCTTGCATCACTTTGAAGTAGAACACGAAATGCATATAAATGCATATCGTCGAATAAATACATATATTTTGAAATTTGAGGTGAAGATAATGATCAAGTTACAAGAACTCTTAGTTTTTTTAGAAAAAATAAAAATTATATGTATACAATTTATATAGATTTCTCTACTATGTTGATTATATTTTATAATTTTTAGGATTTAAATGATATTTTATTATTTATTGAAATAGAGTAAAAAAAAAAAGGTGGGTTTTCTGTGGGCACCATTTTTTATATTATTATGAATTAGATTTAAAGATGAATTGTTTACTAGGAGGACCAACAAATGATAATAAAAAATTGTAGGGATCCTTCCTCGTTGAATTTGCATGTTTTTTAATACTCCAATAGACTATGTTATTCTAGTTAACTAAAACTTATGATCGAGATAATGTGTTAGCCAATAGTTTGTTTTAAATCTTGGGTGAGATTTTTTTGCAACAAATATGTTTATATTGGATTAAACTAAACTCTCGTATGAGAGTTCAAATTAATCCCTTCAACACTCTCTCCTAAGAGTTAAATTCAACCCCACTCAAAGAATTTTTTCAAGCCGAAAAAATCTAAATAAGATAAAATTTTGTCAAGAGTTAGGTAGATAGATAAATAGATATTCATTCTTGGCTGAAATTTTTTTAATATCAAATTGTGGAACTTTGGCTTTGGGATATTAAAATTTAGTTTATCACTTGTGAAATTTTTACATCAAATTTCAAGTTTGTAATTCTTTGAACGTGTGATGCCAAAGTGATAGCAATCAAAAAAATATTGAAAGAGAATTGATAGAGATGAAAGGAATGAGAAAAATCGTGATTACATGGAATAAAAGAAGAGAAAATGAATTTAATGAAAGCAATGTGGAGGAACATGGAAACAACAAGAAAATAATTTTGACAAATGTCGAGGAACTCATCAACAAATGAATGAGCAAGATAATCTACACCATTGGTGAGTTTAGAATTTCATAATTTTTTTATTTTGTAGCCTGGAATTGATTTGCTCAAGTTAAAAAAATATTTTAAACGTACATGAACACATACAAATATAATTATTCAAATCATAAAATTTATATTTTTATGTAGGGGAAACATTTAACCATTAGCAAGATCCTATTATACTGGGTAATTCACATAAAGTAACTAGTAGTTTCAACAACATTCATTTTGATGACAAATTTCTAGAGAACGTGGAAGAATCTAAGATTGAAGAATGGTACATATAATCCATGATCTCTCAAATCGATATAATGTAAATGTGTTGATCAATATTTTTTTTGAGGTGAATCAATCATAGAACAAGATCAAATGTTACATAGATTGTTAAAGGAAAAAACTCTAAGAGAAGTAGTTTGATAAAGAGGCTATGGTAAATGATACAGTGTCAAAAAGAATGACCTTGGCACTTTTTACACTTAGAAATAAGCAATCCACTAATGTCAAGGCTACCCATAGATCGTTAAAATAAGTTCCATTACAAAAGAAACATCATCAAAATGTTCCACTTGTAACAATCAGCCCAAAGGTAGTTCCAACATGTTCCCCACTCATGGAGTCATGGTCAGCTGAATTTAACATGGATGTTCCATTTGTCCTCCTGCAATAATTAAAAAATATTATGTTTACATACAAGTGTCAGATTCAAATAGCTAGTTGGGTCAAATCAGGTCTCTGCCCAACATTCATAAAAATTAATTACAATTTATCAAATTCGAAATTCGAAATTTCCATAAATGGCAAAAATTTTCCAAATTCGAATTTACCAAAAATGGAATAATTTTCTAACAATTTTCGAATTTCAAAAACAATTTATTTTTGGGGATGTCACATACTTTCCCCCTTCAAATAAAACATTGTCCTCGGTGTTCATTCCTTTCTTGGAATAGGATTGGATGAGATTTTTGCAAATCTCCCTCCAACTCCCAAGTGGCCTCCTCAGGGCTAAAGTTCTTCCATTGCACCTTTACCTGAGTGATGGCTCTGTTTTGAAGTGTTATTTCTCTTTGGTCCATAATGCACAGGGGTTCCACCTGGAACTCGCCTTATGGTTCCACCTGCACCAAGTTCCAATCGATCATGTGAGTAGGATCATGAACATAATTTTTCAACAAAGAAACATGAAATACATTATGAATTTTTAGATTAGCTGGAAGTGCAAGTTGGTATGCTACGGGTCCAATTCGAACTAGTATCTCGAAGGGCCCACAAAACCTGGGTGCCAACTTGGCACAGTTCCCTAGTTTTAGTGAACTCTTTTGGGCTTTGAATTTTAAGTAAACATGATCTCCCACTTGAAATTCCAAGTGTCTTCTTTTTTGATCTGCATAACTTTTATGTCTATCCTATGCCTCTTTCAACTTCTGTTGTAATTTTCTTACCGTACTTTCCATTTCTTGGAGAATCTCTGGTCCAACCATAACTTTGTCAACCGGTTTTTCCTAGCTAATTGGAGTCGTACACTTTCTGCCATACAGTACCTCGAAGGGGCTTAACTTAGCCGAAGTTTGGTACCCATTGTTATATGCAAATTCTACCAGGTGTAGGTAATCTTCTCACTTGCTTGGTTTTGTTCTTACATACATGCGGAGCATATCCTCCATGATTTGGTTTGTTCTTTCAGTTTGTCCATCCGTTTGTGGATGACAACTCGTACTGAAATTCAAATTAGTATTTATCCCTGCAAATAATTCCTTCCAAAAAGAAGATGTAAATTTTACGTCTCTATCTGAAATCACCATTTTAGGAATACCATGCAGTCTAAAAATTTATTTCATAAATATTTCAACGATATTTACAGCTTTAAAAGTAGAATTTACAGGAATAAAGTGTTCAGACTTACTGATTTTATCGATTACAACCATAATAGAGTCATTATGTTTCTGAGTTTTAGGCAAACTTCTAATAAAGTCTAGCGATATGGTCTCCCATTTCCATTCTCGCACTAGTAATGGTTGTAGTAGGCCAACTGGATGTTGGTGTTTAGCCTTAACCTGCTAACAATTTTGGCACCTAGCCAAGTACTCTATTGTTTTTCCCTTCATATTAGGCCAAAAAAATAGTTTTCTAAGTGTTTTTATCATTTTCTGGTATCCTGGATGGCCAGAATACGGTTTCTTATGCATTTCGTCCAAGACTGTTATCTTTAACTCTGTTGAATCCGGTTTGTAAAGTGTATTTTTAAATCGTAATAGTCCATTTTTGTCAATACTCAGATCTGGTTTATCTGAGTTTGTGGTATTGTTTTGTAATTCTTCCATTATCATAGTGTAATTTTCGTCGTTAATACATGTCGTCCTTATTCTTTGTTCCAGATCACTTTATTCCCTGCTGATATTTATCTCAAATAACCCATGGATTCTTCTGCTTAAATCATATGCTACCTTATTTTCCTTACCCTTGATATGTCTTACCTCAAAGTCGAATTCGCTCAAAAAGGCTAGCCGCCTTGCTTGCCTTGCATTAAGATCTGGTTGGTTAAATAAATATTTCACGCCGCTATTATCTGTTAATAATAGAAACTTTATGCCCATTATGTAGTGCCGCCACATTTTTAAGGCGTGAATTATTGCTACCAATTCTAAGTCATGAGTGATGTAGTTTCGCTCATGTTCTTTTAATTTCTAGGATTCATAACAAATAATGTGTCCTTCTTGAGTTAGGACACCACCTATTCCTTCTTTACTTACATCAACACAGATGGTAAAGTCTTTATCTGGGTTTTCTACCTTCAATATGGGTGCGGTGGTCAATAATTCCTTCAACTTGTTAAAACTGTCTTGACACTTCTCTGACCAGTTAAACTTGGTCCCTTTCTTTTGTAATGGCGTTATAGGGTAGGATATTTTGGAAAACCCCTCTATAAATCTGCGACAATATCTGGTCATTCCCATGAATGACCGGATATCTTCTACATTCTTAGGTACCGACCATTCCATGATGGCTTTTATTTTCTCAGGGTCGACTGCAATGCCTTCCACAGAAATTACATGTCCTAGGTATTGCATTTTCTTTTGATAAAAATCACATTTATCAAATTTGGCGTACATTTTGTGTTTCCTCAAAGTTTGTAGAACTATTCTTAAGTGTTCTTCATGTTCTTATTTTGTCTTAGAATAGACTAGAATATCGTCGATAAATACTAGTACGAACTTGTCCAAGTACTGGCTGAAGATACTATTCATTAGACACATAAACGTGGTTGGTGCGTTAGTGAGTCCAAAAGGTATGACTACGAATTTGTAGTGTCTATATATTGTTTGAAAAGTTGTTTTGCTTATGTCCTCATCTTTTATCCTAACTTGTTGATAACCAGATCGTAAATCCAACCTTGAAAAGATCTTGGCCCCACCTACTTGATCAAACAAATCATTTATCCTAGGTAAGGGGTACTTGTTCTTAATAGTCATTTTGTTCAATTGTCTATAATCGATACATAGTCTTAGAGTACCATCTTTATTTTTCACAAAAAGGACTGGTGCTCCCCATGGTGAAACACTCAGTCTAATATACTCTTTGTCCAATAACTCATGCAGTTGTATTTTTAATTTTGTCAATTATGGTAAACTCATTCAGTAAGGTGCTTTCGATATAGGGGTTGAACCAGGTAGCAGGTCTATGGAGAAGTCTATTTCCCTTCTAGGAGATCATTCAGGTATCTCATCAACAAATACGTCTCTGAATTCACATAGGACAGCAAAGTCTTCCAAGTTGGGCTTATCTTCTTTTTCTAACAGATTCATTATTTGGGTGGCATAAACTTGACAACCCTTTCTCATGCATTTCTTGAATTGCATTGTTGTGACTTGTCTAACTGATACTGGTTTTGGTATTCCTTAGGATGTTCTAGTAGTTTCATAATCGTATTTATAATTAAGTGTCTTTGTATAAAAATATAGAACCGCTTTGTGCTTTTCCAACCAATCCATTCTAATAATCGCATCATAAGATCCTAGTGGCAGAATATTTAGATTTGTTTTTATGTTTTGACCATCTAAACTGAATTCAAAATCAGAAATAAAGTCAACCACTTTCCTTTTAGTTCTTATTGCTAATTGTACCAGCCATGATTTTGCGTGTTTCATCCTCTTAAGTTTATTTGGCTCTACTACTCCAAGGGTGATATAACTTAGCGTAGCTCCAGCATCAATTAAAACATAAATTTAGGTGTTATTGATTTTACCTTCGATTTCCACCACATACGACTAGTGGTCAGCATGTCGACCATCAACGGCTGCATTTATCCGATGCAGGCTTCTACCCACATCACCCATCGTCGAAGCTTCCTACAAATTATGAACAACAGTTATGTTTGTTGTATTTAAATGTGGACAATTCCTCCTTAGATGAGGTTCTCCACATTCCCAACACTTTAATGGTTCACGGGGATTGTCCCCAAACTTCTTTATTCCCAGATTTATCGGTTTACCGTTGCCTTGCATACTTGGATTATTGGAGTGAAAATCCTTTCTAGGAAATCGTTTTTCTGCATTCCGATAAGGAGTTGGTTGGTATCCCTTCTTCCACTAGTTCATTAGGTATTGTTTCTTATCCTTCCAAGCTTTGGGAAACTATGCCCGTTGTTTGTATTGGTCATAGCACATTCGTGCTTTCCTAAATACTCCACTCAAGGACTTGGGGTTGCCAAACTCAATTATGTCCCTGTAGGACTGTGGTAAACAACTTAGGAACTGTTGGATTTTTACCTTGTCCTCCCGGATATAAGGTACGAACCTTAGTAATTCTAGGAATTGTTTTATAAGATCCTCCATTGTCATCTGACCAAGTCGTAACTCATAAAATTATTTCGTTTTCCTTTCATAGTAGCTTTCAGATAGGTACTATTTCTTGAAATGTTTCTTAAAGTCATACCATTCCATATGTTTCTCTTTTAAGCCTTTAGCCAATTTCAAATCTTTCCACCAAATGCTAGCTTTTCCTTTCAAATTGTAAATGGCCATTCTGACTTTCATATTGCTTGAATAGTTATATATCTAGAAATATTTTTTGATGTCTAATAACCATTCTTCAACTTCCTCTCATGTTCTGGATTCTCCATCAAGGGTAGCTGGTTTAATTTTCTTAAATTCTCCTTTAAGGTGGTCTACTTGTTTTCTCTTTCTGTCTATTTTTGTTTTGTCCTCAGCTGAAGGTGTACCTTCAAATGAAATGTCTCCTTTTTTTGCTTCAGGCCCAGAGTTCTTGGAGGCCTTTTTCTAACCTCTTCTTCATTATTATCGTCTTTTGGGATTTTCTTTGTCACTATACTGTGCAGCAGGACTTCATTTATTTCCTATTGTTCCTGTTGAGCTTTCTTCAATTTTTTCATTGTCGGCCTTGAAAACCTGCAGCTCGACAATGAGATTCCTCATTGTTTCCATAACTTGAGTAGGTGAGCTTCTGTCACTATTTTGTCTCTAATTTTCAGGAAGTATTTGTTCAGGATTCCCATCGATTCTGATTTCCCCATCATCCTGTGCTGCCATGTTTAACACAAAACAGAAAAGGTTTTTTGTTTGTAATAATAAAGGTTTATTAGTTTTACATAAACATAATTATATGATTAAGTAAATCAAATTTCCCTGTTCAAGGTCCAAGTGTTGTAACCTTTTCTCTAATACCATATGTAATGTTTCCCAAAATTTGTCATAAAAAAATATATATGTGGTCATTAATTCTCAAATTAAAGACATATCTGATTCCAATCTTGCTACATGGGAATTATATACTTCTTCCTTCCACCATTAATACTTACCAAAAATCCTTTAATTACTGATCACTAACAGACCTTATCTCCACTTAATTCTTAAAGGGGATGGATTTCCCTAAATCCCTAACTAGTAGATTATATTGAATTATAAAGTATTTATAATCACTCTTATCATAGTCTACACTACTACCCTTAGCCAAACTATATCCTTGTGGATATCTCACTAGTATTTGTGCAAATTATATATGTTATATACCACCAATTCCAATTGCGCAAGTAAGGCACATTACAGGGAGAGTGATAATGAACGAGCATCCTTAAATTCTGAAGTGACAATGCGTTTCCTCGGGTTTAGTGTGACAGGGAACTTAAAGACCCATTACTATCACAGTGACCACTAGTACGTGCAAGTGATTGAATTGGAAGGCGGTAGCTAAGGGATAGTTATACGTATTACTCACTCACGTATAACCGTCATCCCATCCAAGCTAACTCTTGGCATAAAGCCTTTCCTTAACACAAATCGATGAAACGAAACAGAACCCTAACTGGTATAGGACTAAGAAATGTACGATAATCTGGACTGTCTATCATATTTGATTTCCTGTGGACTAAGGTTGGATTAACTTGGGTATGGTCAAGGTGGTGTAAAGAAACCTCTATCAAAGCGTTTAAGGCTTCTTGAATGTACACCCTCGGGGACTGTCGCAAGTTTTTAATGTGCGCTATGGAACTTCACCACCTTTCCCTAACCACGGTGCATAGGTACAGACTGCCATTATTCTCTAACAGTCGGGTTTTTGGAGGTTACTTCTCATTCTCAAAGTTGGTTATGTGTATCCAGTGGCTATGCTGGAGGATTTCTTTGGTCTTTTATCTTCTTTGTGTGTTCCAAATGCTTATGATGACGATTCAATCTAGTGGATATGCATTCAACGGAATCCTCCCACCGAAAAACTGTCTTAAATGAGGTAAGAGTTTCTGATTAATAACTCCAAGAAAACTCTCGGTGTTATACTGAAATTTTCTATGCTTGGAATGTAAACTCTTAACAAAGTCCTTTGATAAATGGTTGCTTGGAGAATGTCAGTTTTAAGTTGTTAGTATTCTCTGTGTTTTGCGTGAGCTTTCCTGGTTGTCATCCATAGAGGGAAAGCTGGACTCCACTCCCGAATGGGAGGTCCCTCATCTTATACTACTCCGATCTTGAATCTTCCCTACGGTTATGTTTAAGGAGACAAGGGAATAGAGTGTATTATATCGTAGAACAGGGTGTTATCTTAAGTTCTTGCTACTCCATCCTATGCATATGCTCTCCACATATCGAGTGGATCCTCGAAGTAAGGGTATAACTAAGGTTAAAATTATTCGAAACCATTATCCTTTGTAATCCACCTTCGGTATCCTTTAACGAGTCATAATAAGGGTGGTCTGGGTAAGACAACTGGTATGGTTATTCTGTAATGCATATAATTCCCATATGAGATTTCATTTTTTTATTTTATCATCTCTAGTATATAATTATCCCTAAGTCCTGAGTTTTGGCCGAGGGCTTACCCCTCGCCAGTGGTCCGACCGTCTTGAATGTATAACCCTGATTGTTAATTTTTTTTAAAAGAATTTGTTTCAAGAGGGGGGGTTCCCATTTGTCCAAGAGTCTATCCAATGTTTCCCTTGTTGCTTCCAGATCAAAACACTCGTTAAGTACTCTTTCATTATGATAAAAAGAAGAGGAGACCATACAAGATACATTTTAGTAGAGTACAGTATGTATTATAAATTGTATTTAGCATGAGCTTATTCACTGTTCTGAAGAAAAAAAACTGAAATAATTTAAACTTTATGGGTTACAAACTAATGATGGGACCTATGATTAATTGCGAGTTACCCATCAGGTGACTCTTCTCCCTTTCCACCGCTTAGAGTTTAGCAACCTTTCATAGATATGAGGAGGAGGCAGAGTCTACTTCTAAAATCCATCAGCTAAGTATAGTCTGCAAATTTATTTATGCATTAAATTATTTTCTTATCGGTATCCTATTTGTTGATTGATATTAATAAAATCTTCTCGGACTCTCTACAGGATTGGACGCCTTCGTCGTTCTTGGAACCAAGGTCGTCGCTTTAAGCAAGAGGTATTCAGGTTCCTGTTACCATTATCTTCCAAAAGAATAGTATCTCAAGTCTATCGAATGGGATAAATTCGTTCTAGTGTATGGTTGTTGTGGGTAGAGAAGTACCAATTCCTACCCGTCTGGTTATTACTACAATTTATTTTTAAAGTAACTTAAAGGGTCAAATCCTTTACTGAGACATGGTCGAAAGATTTATCTTTCTCTTCTATTATGTTAGATGCACTTAAAACTAGGACTTTGTAATCCAATATTTAGATAGGTTTAAGTATTGCAACTTTATCCTACATCTACGCTCATAATTATAAAATGATTTTAATTATCTACTATGGTTATTCGTATAGCTGCGAAATTTATTGATTGGTTATATGCTTGTGATACTTGTATATCTTTGATTTTGTTCTTTATGGAATCTTCTATTTCTACATGATTATCATAATAGGGAAGTTTAATTATGAATAACCAAATTTGTATAGCCTTGGGCAAGGGATAAATTCGTAATAAGAAAGTGTGCAACCAATTATCCTCTCATGTATCTAGCCTTTTAAAACTTTAAGGAACCAGATTGTAGATGATTTATTTTCTATTATAATTCATATTGTTCAGATATAAATGAGTATAATACTCCTAGAATTCGTTTCCAGATCTCTTTAAAGGTTTGCGCCAATTGAAATTTCACCACAGACTTTGAAATACTAAAATGCATATGACCTCATGATAGATGAGAATTTCCAGGATTGTGCTTTGGGAATTTTCACGGTTAATTTATCTTAAATCTTCCCTTGTCACGATTGGTTTTTAGTGGCTCTATAATATATTTTACTGTCCAGATTCAATTCTATTACTACTACAGATAATATACGTTGCTTATAAACCCATACATTTATACGTTGGTCCCATTACTACAATGGATCAAAACTACAGTAGCAATATGGATATATAAATACAACACCAATTAATATCATGACTCTGTGTATAACTTCTTACAGAAATATAAATACCCCATATATAGTCTTGGTTTCAATTCTAATTACTCAAATAGTTTTGTACTAGGAACTTCGATGCACTGGAAAAAATTCCTACAACCATTTCCGTATAGAAATAATCCAGTTTACAGTAGTGACTACTTCTAGAATTTAACCATGCAAAATCCTTACAACTGTCATAACAATTAAAGGGAAACTTCTAACATCCATTCAAAATTTAATCCAACTGTAAAGAATCACTCAGGATTAGATTTGTAAGGTATACTACATTTTTATATACACTCAAACAAATTTCATTCAGGTTATCCTATCAATTCGAATCTAATAGATACACTACATCACTGATTAATCATTTGACAGAGATGGAAGGTATTTCAATTCAAAATTAGCAAATGCATCACATCTAACGTATAATCATTTAGAATTAGAAAATGCATCACATCAGACATATAATTATTCAAACAGAGTAAAAGTAGGTGAACATATCTGAACCAGTTCGTGGGAAGACAAAGGGAACAACCACGTTCCTCCCAACCGTAGAACAAGACAGCCAAATCACTTGCCCGATTCACCCCCTAGCCTGACCATGAATCCATGAGGGCAAACTTGAAATATCCTCTTCAGCAATGTCTTCCTCTATCAATAGTATTTTCCTTGCCTCACACTTAGCAATCAGTGTTCATAACAACAAGTACTATGTAGTTTTCTTTTTCCTCCGCATACTAGGAAGCATCCTGCCTCCTCCCATATGCTATTTATCCAAAGAATCTTTTTTCCTAGGTCTTTTTCCCTCCCTTGGGAATTTTCACAGCTTTCTAAATCCATGGTTTTCAGGGGCTTCCAATGGACAAATCCCTAATTTGCCACTTGTAACAATCAACCCAGAGGTAGTTCCAACATGCTCCCCACTCATGGAGTCATGGTCAGTTGAATTTAACATGGTTGTTCCATTTGTCCTCCTGCAATAATTAAAAAATATTTTGTTTACATACAAATGTCAGAGTCAAATAGTTAGTTGGGTCAAATCAGGTGTCTTCCCAATAGTCATAATAATTAATTACAATTTATCAAATTCGAAATTCGAAATTGTCATAAATGGCAAAAAATTTCCAAATTCAAATTTACCAAAAACATAATAATTTTCTAACAATTTTTGAATTTCAAAAATAATTTATTTTTGGGGATGTCACATCGTGCTATGTAAGGTCGATCACTATTTGTGACACATGTTGTTGGTGCCATGTATAATTTCAATTGTATTATGAGATTTTTATAAATTTGAGCATACAACATTGGTCAAATGACCCTCCTTATAGTGTTTGTGAATTTGTATCCAAGATATTATGTGCATAAGAGAATTATCAATGATTTTAGAAGAATGTGTTAGTGATAGAAAATACAAATAATGTTATAATTTAGCACCCTTTAATACTATGTATCTTATGTTAATAAACCTAAATTTTCAAATATCACCATGAAGTGAAAGATATATGAATATATTAAGTACAATCCTATCACAAGGTTAGATACAACTACAAAAAGATTGATTTTCTTGAAAAGTATATTCAAGTGATAGATTTCATGAAGGATTTCATGGATTATATATATATATAACACTCTCATAGAGTTCGGTGGTAGGACTTACAGTTCAAGTAATCATGTGATGTGTTTTCGAAAGTAGCAATATTATTAGCAGGTAATGTTTTTAAGAATTACACTTTCACGACATAGAAGGAGATAAAAAGTTAGTGTTATCATTCTAACAAAGTTTATATACCTGTGCATATTTTTTATACACATGTAGAGCCCAATATCAATGGCTATGATAGAAATGTAAAAAGTCATGAAGTGATTAAAGAGTATCATTTTTACATCATTGATGATCATACACATCATACTTTTTTTCTCAACATTGTTTTGGTTTACTTTATACATAATTAATGAAACGATGAGTCATTTTTAAAAAACATTGTGTGTGGTCAGGAAGTTATGTGTGGTTATTTTAAATCAACATGATCATTCTTATGAATGTATCGGTTTCATAAGAAAATGGACATTCCCACCTAAAGTTTCTATGATATGGGGCATGGTAAAGGACACATGATGGTGCAAGGTTTGTGTAAACTGGATACTGACACATATGATGTACCAATTGAATAACTCTACTACTCAAATTATAGATCCACATGATGTTCTTAACTAGTGAAAAACAAATTTAAGCCATGAATTTAACCTAAGGATGGTTCATGTGCACATGTAAGTGTGGATGACCATAAATTTGATAGTTAATTATATGTTTATTTTATATTGAAAATAATAATTATATGTGAAACTTTGCATGCACAAAATCATATACCTCAAAAAGGTTATTTTCGAATATTATGCTGGGAAATTTTGATAGATCAATACCATGTAATTGTATTAGAGTAACTAGAACAATGGATTTACACTCCATTAGGAGTGAGAAAATGAAAAATGTATACTTAATTGATAAGTGGAAGTAATAATTTGTTTGTATTTCTTGCATTAATAATGTAGAGTCCACTAATAAGTTTGCTAATGAAATAAAATTTATTTTGTCAACTTCATAGGTTCACCCAATAAAAGAGTCCAATTAGACCTTCCTCCACCGAAATGGTAAACCCTCCAAATACAACTTGGTTGTTGTTGGGATCTTATGCTTCAAAAATCATGGTCCAATTCACAATTGATTCCTTATGTTGTAAATGAGATGTAACTAATATTCAAGTACAACAAAGAAGGTACATAAAGAAATTTGACATCAAACAAAAAGGAAGCTACATACAACAATGACAATATTCCACCAACCATCATTATCACCAAACCTAGGGCATGATATGAGAAACAAGGATAGCATACAAACCACTAAGAGAATACGTGTTCCACAACAAATGTTAGTTATAAATCCAATGGAGACATGCAAAGAGAAGGATGAATATTCCACCATTTACCATCTACACGCAACCTAAAGCTTGGCCTAAGGATCACATATAGCCTACAAGTCATAGAGAGTTACATACAATAGTTATGAATGTATATGATAAGTAAGAATAAACTTAGTGAGAAAGAGAATATCCCACAAGTCACCACACCCATCCCTATATGCGCCAACAAAGATTGTGAATGGTGAAAATAGTCTACAACTATCAACAACTTTACAAATGTATGAAGCACAAGCCAACAATGCTACTCTATTCAAAATATGGAGATAATTTACAATGCCATATGAGGGACCATTTGCAAGAGTGCAAAGACCTCCTTTATAGAAAATCCTAATAACTTGTGGCCTTCCACCTACTTAACTCTTGGTCTTCCTCATTCTTGGATTTTATCCTTTATAAATGTCTCTTGGACTTTTTATCATATTTGTCCAGCTTACTTAACAACCTTTTGTCCTCATCATAAATTGGATGATGTGTACATACTACAATAAAAAATAATCAAAATTACAAATGTATCCATCCATGCACTCTTTCACCCAATTTTCTTTCTAGTTCTTGTAAACTTGAAAAAGATTTAACACTAGTTTTCTTCATAGTTTCAATCGATGAATTGCACATGTAGGCCTCATTTCCTCATGATCTGGATCTTGTAAGTTTTGAATACCATCTCCTTTAGTCATATTCTTGGATGGAGGTAGTTTGGTCTTCCTCCCCTTGTTTGTTTTTCCAACCTTGTCCCTATTGTCTTCATCATCATGTACATATGTGGCTTCCTTCGTATTACTTCAAAATCTGCATTCTTTCCTTTTCTCCACTGAGTTTGATGCCTTCAAGAAAGTGATAAAAATATACAATATAAATCCTTGAAGTTTTATATGGAGTGATTTCCATCTTGTGGCATTTCAATACAATGATATATCCTTTTATTCTCGTTTAAAATATGCATAACAACGTGAGATAACTCCATAAATTCACTTGAGGATGATTTGCAAAATTAACACATTTACATATGTAGTTAGTAGCTTGAACTTCTACAAATGTCCATAATTGAGGTGATGAATCAACTTCATTTGCAAAGTTAATAAATGAAAATGCTTGAGTAATTCACAATCCTTTGTACCAATAATGAACCCTTGATGAATCAAAATCATTGAAACCAATGTAAGAAAACAATGGCTCTTTTGCATGAGATAGTTTCCCTGATTGACCATGAAATTTATACATAAAATCTATATAAATGAAAGCATGTCATTAATCCTTCGAGGAAAACCATCGAAAGAATGGTTGAAATATCTGTAAACTTCAACATTCAACTTGAGGTAATGGCAAGGGTGAAGCACAAGCATTAATCTATGTGAAAGTTTGATGCTAGTTTATTTTCCTATTAACTCTAAGAGATTAAGCATGTAATAAAGTAAGCTTGGAGTCTATTTTTTCTTAAATTCTTCTATTCTTATTATTTATTTGAATTTTCAATGCTTGCAACTTAAAGAGAACTTCAATTTCATTCAATTGTGTCATCAGAAAATCTACCATATGAAATCAAGCCATGAAATGCAAGGGAAAATAACAAAATAATGATTTTCAAGCATGGCAATGAAGTGATTGTTCCATAAACAAATTCATTCATAAACTAAATATAGAAACTATCAAATAATGTTATGAATGAATGATATTAATCTATGAGATGCAAATTAAAATGGTAAGAGAAGAATGCTCGAAAATCTTGAGACGAGTAAATATCTTCTTGTTCCGACTCATATACATCAAAACATTATTTATTATCACTCTAACATTGTCAATGGATTCAAAATGCATTTCTTCATTTGTAGCTTGATTTCTTCAAGGTCTTCCAACACTTAGGCATTCAAATATTGGAAAATCAATTTTAAATAAATAGAGGGCAACCCTGAGCTTCAAAGTAACATTGTTTTGGATCTATTATTGAAAACAAATTGCAAAGAAGGTTTTAATGTCATTATCACTAGTTGAGATGCAAGATCACATTAAAAAATTTAAAACACTGCTCCAAGCTCCCAAGGAATTACTAAATAAATATATAGGAGGAGAATGTTATTTTTTTGAACTCTAACCACTACAAATCACATGAAGAATGGGTGAAATTCTCATCAATGTATTCCATGGATATATAAGTGTGTAGGCCCACAAAATCAAGAAAAAATAATGAAAAAAACCAATAATAGAGAAGGAAAACACAATAATTCAAATGATATGTAAACTTATGTGGATATTCCACTAGAACATCTCGTCACGATAGATCTTCTATTATTATGAAATATTTTACTATGCAAGTTTATTTCCTTAGATATCAAATTTATTATCACTAGATCATCGATCAAAATTATGTAAATAATTGAAATATGAAAATGAAAGAACAAACAAATGAACACACTATCCACACAAATGAGCACGAGATGTATCCTAGGAAACATGATATGAGAGAAAACCCAGCCAGAAGGTGAGTCTCTTCTTATGAGTACCATGTAACATTTATTTTTACAACTGCAACCAAAGTCTATCTCCCACCTTGAATGTTTTCTCAGTTCTTTGTTGATCATGTCAGGATTTATACATTTCCCGTGATTTCTTTAATGTCTCCTATGCTTGAAAATGAACAAACAAATGAACACACTATCCACACAAATGAGCACAAGATGTATCCTAGGAAACATGATATGAGAGAAAACCCAGCCAGAAGGTGAGTCTCTTCTTATGAGTACCATGTAACATTTATTTTTACAACTGCAACCAAAGTCTATCTCCCACCTTGAATGTTTTCTCAGTTCTTTGTTGATCATGTCAGGATTTATACATTTCCCGTGATTTCTTTAATGTCTCCTATGCTTGAAAATGGATTTTCCTAATATTTTCAACACACTTATTTTCTTTCAATGCTTCTCCTAAGATGTTTTCCCTCATTCCTCCTTATTATACATATGCAACATTTAAGAGAAAAGGTGGAAAATACTGAAAGAAAGTTTTGAATGGGGACTGACTATTTGAAGTATCGATTTATCTATTATAAGAGTGTTGAATATAGATCATTTTTTCATCCTAGGTCTTTGAATGATTTAGGTTTTAACCCCACAAAATATGAACCAAATTCCTATTGACTACTTGTGTCTACACTTCTATCTATGGATGAAAAATTGTATATCTCTTCAACTTGGTTTCCATCTTTTCGCAAAGTATAGTCCAAAAGGAACTAAAAAATATGGTATTCATGTCTAAGATGATTCTCCTTGGTATCCCAAAGTGCACCTAAAATTATTAAAATAACATGTTTTCTGCTTCTTTTTCTTTGATGGTCCTTTTACAAGGAATAAGAATGCACATCTTGCTAAACTTGTCAACTACCACAAAAAAATAGTCATGTCTCTTCCTGTTCGTTGGAAAACTACCCATTAAAATCATGGAAATTCTTGTTGAGCACACACTTATATTGAGAGGGGGGGTGTGTAACATCTCACTCTTGCGTGCACTGAGCGGACTTATTCTTTGAGGACACTTGCGTGCAAGTGATCCAAGTCGTTATACTATTGGTTTTTTTTATTATGATTATGAGATATTGTGGATTTGATGATATGTTATTTTGTTGTATTTACATAGACAAGTGTTATTAACTGAGTTCTCCTGAGTGTGCAACACTCTGGACGTTGAGGATGTCGAGGCATCGATGAAACCCATTGGACTCTGGATCGAGTCAGGAAGTGTATTATTAGGGTTTACATTTTGTTGATGTGACATATGTACATATGATTAGATATTATGATGTTGATTGTTATTGATGACATGATTTGTTGATGGATGCAGGCTAATGATAGCTTGTTGACCAGACTCACATTTGGAGTAAAGGGGTCATGCACGACAACCAAAGACATTGAGGGAGAGGTGTGGCAGTAGCCCTGCCATAGCCTACTATCACTCTCATCATGGTTTCAACTGTAGGTTAAAGATTACCTAGTTCAAGAAGACCCACGATGTCGTGAGGGCAGAATGTGATAATCGCTCACGATGATTCTAAGGGGTGCGCAATAAGGCAGGGTCCTTATTCCTTAGAAGCCCTTAGTCTTCCATAATATCATCTGACGGAGTATTAACTCCAGGGGTTTGACGTCTACCAAATTCAGTCAAGAGGCGAGTGGCACCCTTGGAGCATGTAGTGTGTCTTGAAGGGCATGTCACGCGAATAAAATGAAAAGAGGTGAGTGGCACCCTTGGAGAACATGGTGTGTCCTAAAGGGCACGTTGCAATTTCAACTATGGTAATTTGATAAACCTAATGCCTAGAAAATTATGCCTCCTTAGGACCTGGTCGACCTTAAAATAAATGGTGTGATAAGTAAAGTTTAATAGCAAATTTCCCCTTAAAAATTGTCGCCAAGCCTAGTGAATTGAAAACCTAGGTCTGAGTAGAACCTTTGAACAAAAAAAAACTAATTAGACATGTAACAAGAAGGGGGTAAAGAAAATTCAAGCATTAATAATTAAAGTGGAAAATTTTAATAAAGGTTTAATTAATAAAAGGGGTATTTGCTAGTTTTTGTCTAAACCTACTAACTCTAAACTTAGTTATAAAAAGGGGAAACTTTAAGAAAAAGGGAAACTTAAAGAAAAGGGGGAAACCTGAGGAAAATGGGTGAACTTAAATAAAAGGGGAAACTTAAAAGAAATAGGGAAATGTCTAACTTAGTAAGGAATCTAGCCTTTGGAACTTTCTATTTATGAACTCAACTAGGAATTAAGTAAGGTGTAAGTCATTTAAGAATTGTAAGGGACTATTGGGACACCGAGGAGAGTTTTTAGGAACGCTTTTAGGTGGGTGAGGGAAATGACAAATTTAATTAATTAATTGATTGATTTTCTGGTGCAATTAGGGGATCAAGAGACATGTGTATGGGGGAAGTTTTTCGAAATTAATTAAATGAAAAAGGAATCTAATGAGGGTTTTGGGAAACTAATGACTAAGAAACCTCTATAAAAAGGATGGCGGAGGAGGAGTAGGGGATCACATATGGCTTGCATAACGTCACACTGTCGAATTTTATCTTAACTGAGTTTCTTTTATGGGAGTTAGGATACCCAGCTCAGGGAACGAGTGGTAGCTCGACCTTGCGAGGCGAGCTGGGAGCTAGAATTCTATGGTATTGTGTGTGTGGACACTTTGTGGCTCGGGGGGCTCGGGGGAAAGAAGATTACCCCTAGCGTTGGTTGGGAGGTACCGGTGAGGTCACATCGGTTGGCAAGCAGGATCTGGATGGAGCGCACGCGGGACAACGAATTCAGATCATTCACATTTGGCTACGGTACACATGTGTATATTTTATTGAAGGGTAGTTAAATGATGTTCATGCACCTTTAGTTAAGGTACTTCTTTGTGTTAAATTTTATGTTTTATTCAACGTAATACTATCTAGATATTTCATTTTTCTTTCAGTGAATTTGTCTTGATGAGCCCGACATTTTATGATCAGAGAATTCAAAGTTATCTTAGCCTTATAATCACTGTCCTTTTGATTTGATTTCCAATGCAGAACCGAAACTCTGAATGCAAATGAATTCTCTGTGGGTTTTTTTTTATTGTTTTAATACAAGAAAATTTGTGTTTTTATCTTATGTTCCTTTATCCTTTAAGTTATTAGTTTGTGCCTGAGCAGTCGTCCAGGAGCCAAATCAATTGTCTTTCACTCTGGTGTTAAAGATTTAGATTTGAATGCACTTCTTTCCTGTGCATGGATAATAAGTGTAGGATCATTTCTCTGCCCAACAAGGAATTCCATCCTGAGAATTTTTCCCTCCTTAGCCTCTACGATTATTGTGTTTTTACTCTCTGCAAATTCATTTCTAATTTTCCCAGCAATTTGTTTGCTTGTACAGTGAAAACACCTCTTCATTGCTCTGTGATTAATGTTTTTTTTACTCTCTACAGTTCATTTTTTAATTTACCCAGCGCATTCTTATTTCATCTCTCAACAATTTATGCTTACTTGCGCAGTGAATTTTCACCTCAGTGCACAACAATTTTTACGAAATTTTCTCTACATTTCCATCCTTTCCTCAGTGAATTTTTCGTGCCTTCTATGCGTTGATTTTACCCAGAGTTAGAGAGTTTTTAAAGGCATAGAAAATTCCTTTTTTTACACAGCACCTTTCGACATCAAGTTCAACAATTTTACAGATGGTCTTTCCCTGAGACTGTTTCAACGCCCAATGTTTTTGTTTGCTGGTATATCCTCGCATTTTGCCTCTCTGAATCTCAGTATTTTAGCATGCTTTCTCTACAAATGTTGGGTATGTTAACCATGGATCAGCTTTTAACTCTCCATTTTATCCCTGTGCTTGTCATTTTACCACTTTCTTGCTTAGCGTTTTGTTCTTACTTTGCCAAAAATTATTGTGTGGATTCCCTGTGTGTGAGAGGGAGAGAAACCGAGCATTATTGTTTTAAACTGAGACCTTACTCAATGAAAAATTGTGTGTTTACCCAACTTTCCATTTTTTAAAACTTCCCAGTAACTCCTTACCTCTTGCAGAGATAAACCCCCTCGCTAGATTCACATTTCTCTCTCTGCGCCTCCTAGTTTTGCCCATCACATTGCTATTGACAGAAGCTTTTGGTCCATGGTTTCACCAGCAACCTGGAAAATTCTCCTCGCTGCATTGTCCCCTTTTTTCTGTAGCTTCATCTCCGCTTTTGGGGAGGGGCTCTACCCCTCAGTGGAGTCACCTTAACTTGGCGTTTACTGGTACAGTTATCCACTATGGTATCTTACCTCCTAGGGCGGTAGTGCTAGACTGCTCTTCGGCGCCTTGGGTTGTGAGCAAAGTCATCGGCCTTGTGTTGAGTGATAAGTAGGCATTGTGTAGCACAAATGTTAAATGTTGGAGTGGGACGAGTTAGAAACCCCCTTAAATTTTGAAACACCCCTCTGTTTTTCTTGAGAGAAGGTGCCTGCACAAATTTTGGGTCAGCTATATTTGTGGTTGCGGTCACTGTCCTCCTTGAGTTTCTCACTGCCTCATCTCGTGGATGTTTACCCTTCTTCGTTACCCATCGAATAAAATACCCAACAAGTTTCCCTGAGATCCCGGTGTTTTTAACTCGCATGCCCAATGATTGTCCTCTACCTTCTCTGCGTTTCATTTCAACTACATCGTGATACCCGTGGATGTACCTCGGTTTTATTGAGCTCTAATTGTTATGTCTAGTTCAGTTGTTTTATTGATTTCGGATTGTTTTTTTCCACCTTAATCTAACTAAACCCTTCTTAACGAGACTCACAAATTGTGGAAATCAGTGAGGTCTTATCGCATTGATTTTAAGTATTTCCTTGAATGATTATAAGACTATAAATTGTAAATTATAGCGATGATTATAATTTGTACAAATTAGAGACTTTAGAGGAGATTTAGCTCACTTTAGTATATTCTTTAATATTTATTAATGACGGTAAGATTTCATTAATAAGCATTGATTTAATTGTATATAATGGTTTATTATTGAATCTGATGATTTATTGAATAATACTGCTATGTAATCATTCCATGACGGTAAGTTTTACGATGATTGTTGTCTCAATGATATTATAATGGTGTACTATTGATTACGATGGAGTTATTGAATAATTGTGTTGCTTGTTGTAATTCCGATGAATGACTTAATCACACGCATTGAAGTTAAGTTGATATCTATGTGCGCCTTCAAAATTTAATAAGTTGGTTTCTTGTGCCTTGGCTTATGCTGTTGTTTGATTGGGTTAGTATTTAAGTTCTTATGCACCATGAAATTTTAGTTCATGCATAAAAATTTGATGTATTGAAAGATGGTTTAGATGAACTAGTTAGTTAGTTAATTTAGTATATTCTTGAATGATGATTAAACTCAGTTAAATTCTAGTGTGCATGATAAATTTCATGTTTGGATGATGCTTTGTTGAATGTTTAGATTTTCTTCTTATGTGCAATGTGTGGTCAATGTAATGAATGGTTGTTAGTTATGACTTCATGTGCCGTGAAATTTATTATAATGAATGTTGTTTAGATATTATTTCTCGCGCGCTAAGGAATAAATGTTGAATTGGGTTAACCACGACGCCTTAATTAATGTGGCGGCATGATTGATTAGTACCTAGCCTTCTCACACACATTAATTAAGTTGGCATGTGATTGTTATGAAACTGCTTACTCTTGTGTGCAGAGATTTTTTTTTTATGCATGATTGATACGATGATGGTTACCCTCGCACCCTGGTTAATGGTATTAGGAATGATGGACTGATGAAATGGATGTTTGTCGATCCTTATGATTTGTTACATTACCTAATGATTGTCCCTTGAGGAGATATGAGCATTTGAGTCATATTGTATTGCGTCATGATTAATCATATCAATGCTCTGATTATGGGTTGTTTTTTACTTGATAATGCATCGATCTGTGTTCGTCATTCACGACAATGATATTCCTCTTTGCTTCATGATTGTTGTTAAGGAGTTATTGATGTTATTTTTATATTGCACCTTTGTCAATGTTGTCATTTTAAATGATGATGTTTTTCCTAACGCAATTTTAAAAAAAAAAGGAAAAAAAATCTACTTATTGTATGTCACTTTGTCATTGTAACGGTGGGGATGTTACATATGGTATCAGAGCAGGTTCAACCCTGCAACTGTGGATAACCATTCCTTCCATTGAATTAGGCCCTTGATTTATACTCATCACTGATTAAATTATTAACCTGTCCTTGCGGTAATCACGGTTAGAGGATGTCGTAGAGATTCACGACATGGGCCAGGGGAGGAGGGGCGATGCCTCCAATAGCACCCATGCTAGAGGGGTTCAACCCCCAAGGGGAATAAAAATTCTTTCACATAAGTGGATTGTTGTGTGGGATGTGTTGTGTCTGACAGGGTCCTTCCAGGGAAATGTCACAGGCCTTGACTAACCATCTGTACCAAGATAAGGCCAGGGCGCATGTACCCCTAAGGGTCCACATCGCACCCCATCCAGTACTGGTAGCATTCATGGAGAACTCGAAAAGGTTAAGTTCCTGAGTTCATAAGTGTCACGGACAACTCAACCATCGAGGCATGGCTAGAGAACAAGGTGATGACTTCGCGCTTCGTGGGTACGACCCCCAACATGAAGTTCTGCATGGCAATATTCAGCGAAAGGGGAGTGCTATTTTATGGTGGAATACCCTCCTACCTCACCCAAAACATGGTCATCAAAGTCGTGTTACAGGAACGTTCGAGGAACGGTTCTGGGATAATTAATTTTCAGAGGATTTCATTGAGCGCCAGCTCGATGAGCTCAGTGCCTTACGACATGGTGGTTGTACGGTGATGGATTATGAGTCCATATTTATGGGGCTGCTTTGGTATGCCCTAGATCGGAACCCAGAAAGGTTGGAGGTCAAAAAGTTCATGTTTAGACTTAACTCCAGTTTTTGTGCGAAGGTGAGGATTTTAATGCTTCGGACGTTGCACGATACAATCTGGTAGGCCTCTTAGTTGAGAAATAATTGACTGCAGGAATCAGGGAAGGACTCCTCAAAGACCATCTGAACTGATGACATGTGGTGCACAGCAGGATCAGACGCCAACCAGACAAGACATATTGGTAGAAATATATGTCTCTAGAACCCTCATTCATGACACCACGATGAGGGGTTCCTCGGTAGAGAACCCCACTACAGGGGACCACCACTTCAGCAGCAACAGCGGTTGGGCCTATTCAGCAGAACAGAACAAGGTTTCTAGCTGGTAGGCCAGCAGCTACTACTTCATGGACCCATATTACTACCAAAGATCATATGTTGGACATGTGGAGAGCCACATTCCCAGCGTGATTGTCTAGTTGAGAGGGCCAAAGTGGCCAAGTCAACAGAACACACTACCATTCTGAAGATGGGAAAGGCCCATGGGAATTCATGAATGCGGTGAATAACCACCAGGTTGAGCACCAGTCCACTATGCTTGAGGCATCTGGTGCCATCCCCAAATGAACTTTTAGAAATTGTTAGACCTCGGTGCTACAGAGAGCTCTAATTCTAGTACCGTGTTGAAGGGATTTAGGTAAAGGCATTCAACAAGACGAGTTTAGATTCGTCGATATGGCTTCGGGTACCAACTAGATGGTTGGAGGAAGGGGTATGAACTACCGCTTTAACTTGGTGATAGTGTAACGAAGTCTGGCCTACATCACTATCTCAAGGTCTTATAACATCATGATCAATATGGATTGGTGGGAATCACATGATGCAATACTCAATGGTAAGATGAGGTAGTTGAGTTGGACCGACGATGAAGGATAGAGAAGTGTGATTGTAGGAAGAAAATGGGGAGTATCCCTGAGGTTCATTTCTTATCTACAACTACAAGAATGCATGCGTAAGGATGCAAGTTATATGCATACTTAGCGTCAAACATCAAAAGCGTGGCGGAAGGAGTAGAATACCTTCTGATAGCACGATAGTTTGTGGACATGATTCTCAGAAGAATTACCAGGTGTGCCACCCAAAACCAAGATGGAACTTACCATCGACCTAAAACCTGGAACTGAATCAATGGCAAGACATCCTTATCAGATGTCGACCCCTAAGTTACAGGAGTCAAAAGTGCAACTGCAGGAGTTGTTGGACCTACGAATTATATGGCCAAGTGCATCACCTTGGAGTGCTCCTCTTAATTTCATACGAGAGAAGGATGGGTCGTGGAGACTCTGCTTGACTACCGTCGAGTATTCCTTAACGACATATTGATATTTTCTCAGATGATGAAATATCAAGATGAACTTTTACGCTTCATACTACAGTGTTGCGAGAGAACAAATTATGAGAAGCAGTCGCAATGCTATCAAGGATTCATTGCTTAGGGAATGATATCTTCTTCGAAGGTATCATTGTGGATCTAACGAATCTAGAGGCTTTTTGGAGTGTCTTGCGCTGATGAATGTCCTAGAAGTGCATAACTTCATGGGTTTAGCGGAATATTATCGGAGTTTCTTTGAGGGTTCTTCAAGGATAACAAATCCCATTTACGGAATTGTAAAAAAAGAAAAAAAAGTTTGTGTGGACCGAGAAATGCACGGAATCATTCTGAAGGCTCAAGGAGTTGTTGATGACAACACCTACTAAAATTCCTTGGTGTGGACGAGGACTTCTTTGTATGCATTGACGCACCCAAGGGAGGCTTAGACGGAGTCTTGAGGCAAGGTAGTCAAGCGATATCTTCATCTCGAGGAAGTTAAGGAAGAATGAGGAGAACTACGCGACGCATGATTGAGAGTTGTTAGCCATTGTGTATGCCCTGAGAGTGTAGAGACACTAGCTAATTGGATGAAAATTCAAACTAAAAATGGACCATTGTGGTTTTCAACACCTTTTTATGTGAAATGACTCAAATACTTGGCAAAGGCATTGGTTAGAACTTCTTATCGATTACGATTTGGAGATTTCCTACTTAAAAGGAATAATAAATAGAGTGGCGGATGTGTTAAGTCAAAGACCACACATATTTTCAGTGATACCTCTTCAAACGAATCTACATGAAAGGATTCTAACTACAATGCGACGTTGACTTGTATAGTGAGGGTAAGGAATTTTTTCAGACAAGACACCATGTTGGTACCAAAATTGAGGGTTATATTGTGGACAGTGACGAATCTTTGAGATATAATAAACGGATTTACTTACCACCCAATGAAAAATTGAGAATTTTTTGATCTCATGCGAAGCTCATAGAGCAGTGTACATGGCTCATCTAGGAGTCATGAAGATAAGGACTGACCTTAAGCCCTTATTCTTCTAGAAGGGATAAAGGTGGACATCGTCAACTGCATGGTGAGATGTATGGAAGGTCGGCAGGTGAAGGATGAACATAGACATTCAACAGTATTTCTATAGCCACACGCTATTCCAAAATCGACATGGGAGGTCATTTCTATGGACTTCATTGTTAAATTTTCACTGACGGAAAGGAGGTACGACCCGATTATCGTGACAGTTGACACTCTAACAAAGAGTTCACATTTTTTCCCTGTGCGTATGATGCATAAGGCGTTATATATAGCTAGAGTTATATTAGCAAGATTTTGAGACTATTATACATACCAAAGGAATCATGTCCGATAAAGGATTCAGTGTTTGCAAGATGATTGGATGAGTTCCCAAGAGGCCTTGGGAACACCACTAAACTTTAGTACAACATGTCCTTGAGATAGATAGGTTGACTGAAGGAACGAACCAATTTGGGAAGGTTGTGTTGCATATGTGTGTGTTATACCAACAGAAATGTTGGGAATAGTTCTGACCGTTGGCCAGGTTTGCATGCAACAATAGCCATCAAGGCACCATTAAGATGGTGCCATTTTATTTTCTTGATGGGTGACCATGTCTGATGCCTTGAGTTGGGATCGACTCGAGGATGGGGTCCTGGTAAGACCAGAAGCGATCCAAGGATTTAAAGGACATTTACAAACGATATGAAAAGGGGATGGAAGAAGCACAGGATTGGTAGAAGGGTTTGTCGATGCGCATCGCATCAACCATAAAGGTGAAGGGCCTAACGGCTAGCTGTGCCTCATTCTTTGAGACATTGCACGATGTTTATCTTGTATTTTGTGCAACTTAGGTTAGTGATCCTACGCTTGATATTGACTGAGTTCTTGGCGGATGTTGGGAAAGGGTGCACTCACGGCAGGGCCAATTCTCATTCTGGACCTTCGCATTCGACAGCTACAGCGTCGAACAGTAGATCAATTCAAGGTCCAGTGGGACAACTATAGTCCGCACTCGGTGACCTGGGAGGACGCATATGATATGCGTCAACAATTTCCATTTTGTTTTGATAGCTAGACCTATGATATTATGATACACTTTATTTTGGCACTTACATACTGTGAAACTTTGGGACAAAGTTTAAAACAAGAGGGGGTGTATGTAACATCCCTCTCTTGTGCGCACTAAGCGGACTTATTCTTTGAGGACACTTGCATGCAAGTGATCTGGGTCATTATACTATTGGTTGTTTTTATTATGATTATGAGATATTGTGGATTTGATGATATGTTATTTTGTTGTATTTACATAGAAAAGTGTTATTAACTGGGTTCTCCTGAGTGTGCAGGAATCTAGAAATTCAGGATGTAGAGGCATCGATGAAACCCCTTAGACTCTGGATCGAGTCAAGGAGTGGATTATTAGGGTTTGAATGTTGTTGATGTGGCATATGTACATATGATTAGATATTATGATGTTGATTGTTATTGCTGACATGATTCATTGATGGATGCAGGTTGACGATATCTTTCCGACCAGACTCACATTTGGAGTAAAGGTGTCACGCATGACAACCAGATACATTGAGGGAGAGGTGTGGAAACAACCCTGCCACAGCCTACTAGCACTCCCGTCGTGGCTCTAACTATAGGTTAACGATTACCTAGTTCGAGAAGACCCTTGATGTCATGAGGGCAGACTATGATAGTCGCTCACGATGATTATAAGGGCTGCGCAATAAGGAAGGGTCCTTATTCCTTAGAGGCCCTTAGTCTCCCATAAGATCACCTGACGAAGTATTGACTCCAAGGGTTTGATGTCTACCAAATTCATTCAAGAGGCATGTGGCACCCTTGGAGCACGTAGTGCGTCTTGAAGAGCATGTCGCGCGAATAAAATGGAAAGAGGCAAGTTGCACCCTTGGAGCACGTGGTGCGTCCTGAAGGGGACGTCACAAGTTCAACTATGGTAATTTAATAAACCGATTTCCTTGAAAACTATGCCTCCTTAGGACCTGGTTGACCTTAAAATGAATGATGTGATAAGTAAAGTTTAATAGAAAATTTTCCCTTAAAAATTGTCGCCAAGCCTAGTGAAATTAAAACCTAGGTCTGAGTAGAACATTTGAACAAAAAAAACTAATTAGACATGTAACAAGAAGGGGGTAAATAAAATTCAAGCATAAATAATTAAAGTGGAAAATTTTAATAAAGGTTTAATTAATAAAAGGAGTATTTGGTAGTTTTTGTCTAAACCTACTAATTATGAACTTAGTTATAAAAAGGGAAACTTAAAGAAAAGGGGGAAACCTAAGGAAAAGGGGGAAACTTAAAGAAAAGGGGGAACTTAAAAGAAACAGGGGAATGTCTAACTTAGTAAGGAATCTAGCCTTTGGAACTTTCTATTTATGAACTCAACTAGGAATTAAGTAAGGCGTAAATCATTTGAGAATTGTAAGGGAATATTGGGACACTAAGGAGCGTTTTTAGGAACGCTTTTAGGTGGGTGAGGGAAATGACAAATTTAATTAATTAATAAATTGATTTTTTGGTGCAACTAGGGGATCGGGCGACATGTGTACGGGGGAGGTTTTTCAAAATTAATTAAATGAAAAAGGAATCTAATGAGGGTTTTCGGAAACTAATGACTAAGAAAACTCTATAAAAAGGATGGTGGAGGAGTAGGGGATCACATCTGGATTGTGTAACGTCACGCTGTCAAATTTTATCTTAACTGAGTTTCTTTTGTGGGAGTTGGGATACCCAGCTTGGGTAACGAGTTTGTAGCTCGACCTTGCGAGGCAAGCTGGGAGCTAGCATTCTCTGGTATTGTGTGTGTGGCTCCTTTGTGGCTTGGGGGTATCAGGGGGAAGAAGAGTACCCCTAGCGTTGGCTGGGAGGTACCAGTGAGGTCAAATCGGTTAGCAAGAAAGATCTAGATAGAGCATGCGTGGGACAACGACTTTGGGGCATTCACATTTCTCTATGGTACACATGTGTATATTTGGTTGAAGGGTAGTTAAATTATGTTCCTACGCATTCAGTTAAGGTACTTATATTGTGTTAAAGTTTATGTTTTATTTAGCGTAATACTATCCAGATATTTCCTTTTTCTTACAATGATTTTTTCTTGATGAGCCCAACATTTTATGATCAAAGAATTAAAATTTATACCAACCTTATGCTCACTGTCCTTTTAATTTGATTTCCAATGGAGAACCCAAACTCTGAATGAAAATGACTTCTCTGCATTTTTTTTATTGTTTTAATACAAGAAAAATTGTGGTTTTATATTATGTTCCTTTATTATTTAAGTTATTAGTTTGTGCCTAAGTAGTCGGCCAAGAGTCGAATCGACTTTATTTCACTCTGGTGTTAAAGATTTAGATTCTAATGCCCTGATTTCGTGTGCATGGATAATAAGTGTAGGATCATTTCTCTTCCCAGCAAGGAATTCCATACTGGGTGTTTTTCCCTCCTTAGCCTCTGTGATTGTTGTGTTTTTACTCTCTGCAAATTCTTTTTTAATTTGCCCAACAATTTGTTTGCTTTTACAGGGAAAACACCACTTCATTGCTCTGCGATTAATGTTGTTTTTACTCTTTGTAGTTCTTTTTTAATTTAACCATCGCATTCTTATTTCATCTCTCAGCAATTTATGCTTACTTGCGCAGTGATTTTTGACCTCAGTGCACAATGATTTTTACAAAATTTTCTCTACATTTCCATCCTTTCCTCATCGAATTTTTCTTGCCTTCTATGCATTGATTTTACCCGGAGTTAGAGTGTTTTTAAAGGCCTAGAAAATTATTTTTTTTACTCAACACCTTTTGCCATCAAGCTCAACAATTTTACTGAAGGTCTTTCCTTGAGACTGTTTCAATGCCCAGTGTTTTTGTTTGTTGGTCCATCCTCGCATTTTGCCTCTCTGAATCTCAATATTTTAGCATGCTTTCTCTTCAAATGTTGGGTACTTTAACCATGGCTCATCTTGTAACTCTCCATTTTATCCCTGCGCTTGTCATTTTACCACTTTCTTGCTCATCTTTATGTTCTTACCCTGCCAAATATTATTGTGTGGATGCCCTGTGTGTGAGAGGGAGAGAAACCAGGCAATTTTGTTTTAAACTGCGGCCTTACTTAGAAAAAACTTTTGTGTTTACCCAGCTTTCTGTTTTTAAAAACTTCCCAGCAACTCCTTACCTCTTGTAGAGATAAACCCCCTCTCTAGATTCATGATTCTCTCTCTGCGCCTCCTAGTTTTTCCCATCGCATTGCTCTTGACTGAAGATTTTGGTCCATGGTTTCACCGGCAACCTGGCGAATTATCCTCACTGTGTTGTCCCCTTTTTCCTGTAGCTTCCTCTCCATTTTGGCGGAGGGGGTCTACCCCTCAGTGGAGGCGACTTACCCTGGCATTTACTGGTACAACTATCCACTATGGTATCTCACCTCCTCGAGTAGTAGTGCTAGACTTATCTTCGGCGCCTTGGGTTGTGGGAGAAATCGTCGTCCTGGTGTTGAGTTATACGTAGGTGTTGTGTATCACTGATGTTAACTGCTAGAGTGGGATGGGTTAGAAACCCCCTTAAATTTTGAAACGCCCTTTTGTTTTCCCTATGAGAAGGTGCCTGCATGAATTTCCGGTCAGCTAAATTTGTAGTTCCATTCACTGTCCTCCTAGACTTGCTTGTGGACATTTACCCTTCTTTGTTTCCTGTCAAATAAAACGCCCAACAATTTGCCCTGAGATCCCGACATTTTTACCTCGCGTGCCCAGCGATTGGCATCTACCTTCTCTACATTTCATTTCAACTGTGTCACAATACCCATGGATGTACCTCAGTTTTATTGATATCTGATTGCTATGTCTATTTTGATTGCTTTATTGATTCTGAATTGTTTTTGTCCACCTTAATCTAACTAAACCCTTCTTGACGAGACTCACACAGCATGGAAATCAATGAGGTCTTAATACATTAATTTTAAGTATATCCTTAAATGATTATAAGCCAATAAATTGTGAATTATAGAGATGATTATAATTTGTAGAAATTAGAGACTTTAGAGGAGATTTAGCCCGCTTTAGGTCACTTGGCCCCACTTTCCTTATTTTAGGGTTAACCCACTTCTAATTTCTCCATTAAATTTATTATTGAAATAATTTATTTTGTATTAACTTTGAATTATAATACACTCATTACTTCACTTTATTATTTACCTTTTAAAATCTCTTAAACCACTTTGACTACTTTGACCTTTTGGGGCTTCTAGATAACATATGCGGGTCCTCCAACTTCATAAGGCCATAACTCTCAAACCGTGAGGAGTTATGTGACGTTCCACATACCACTAGAAATGGAATGACATGTAATATCCATATAGAATAGTATTATCTGAAAATACATCATAAATCATACCATTAAACATCAAACAAACTTGGGTCCATTACCCAAACCTGGGGTATCCAACTTCTCATGGCCATAACTCTCTAACTGTGAGGGGTTATGTGATGTTCCACATACCACCGGAAATGGAATGACAAACACTAACCATCTAGGATAGTTTCCTTGAAAAATTCAATGTCTTTCATCTCATTATTATACAATTAAGAATGGGTTCTCTTACTCCACAAAGCATTTTCCCATGAAGGATTTCACCATAAGGGGACCACTTTGGAGTTCATCCATATTTACTTCTTATCAACCATGAAAAAAAAATAATGATTCATATTTACATCAAACAATCTTGGGTCCATTACCTAAACCTTTGTGCTACGGGGATTTCTTCAAGGGTTGACATCAATGAAAACCAACCTTAATCAACAATCACCCCCTTTGGAATTTATGGCAACACTCTGATGCAATACTGAAATCATATCACTCATGCTCCCCCTGGAACCATGCCTCTGTCCTCTGCATATGATAAATCTTCTCCCCCTGGAAACATGCCTCTGTCCTTTGCATCTGATAAATCTCTCCCCCTTTTCCATCAATGGAAAAGGTTTCGTTCCATCCAGGGATGCTCCCCTTGACTGAACTATCCTCTTATGGTGCTTCCTCGTGTACATATATGACATATAACATAATCATTCAAAAAGAATTCATTTTGGAGTAGAAATAACTCCAAATCTTTGGTGAAGATATTCAAAGGCTTCCAGTGGAAGTGGTTTTGTAAAGATGTCTACCACTTATTATTTTTTGCCCCCATACTCAACTCTGATGTTCATTTCTGCAACCTATTCCCATAGAAAGTGATACTTGATATGAATGTGCTTCGTCTTGGACTGCATCACCGGGTTTTTTGAGATACTGATGGCACTTGTATTATCACAATATATTGGAATGGACTCATCATATTCAACTTGTATATCTGTCAAAGTTTGTTTCATCCAAAGAACCTGTGTACAACATGTTGCTGCTGCAATATACTCTGTCTCATCTCTAGATAGAGATACTGATGATTGTTTATTGCTCATCCATGATACTAAACACTCACCCAAGTATAATGTTGCTCCACTGGTGCTTCATTGGTCATCAATAAATCCTACCCAATCTGTGTCTGTGTAGGCAATTAGTTATAGATCCTTTCCTTTTGGATACCATAGCCCAAACTCTTCAGTTCCTTTAAGATATTTGAAAATTCTCTTCACTACTAATACATGTGATTCCTTTGGTGCTGCTTGAAATCATGCCACCTGTCCAACTTATTTCATTACATCTGGTCTGGATGTTGTCACATACAATAGGCTGCCAATCATTGACTTGTATTGCCTTTGATTTGTAGACTTTGAATAATCATCTTTGCTCAACTTGCAATTGGTTTGCATGGGAGTGACAACTAGTTTGCAATCTTCCATTATGAACCTATTTAGCATTTATTTGATATACTTGGTTTGAGAAATAAAAATTCCTTGGTTTCTTTGACGTATCTAAAGTCCCAGAAAGAAGGATAGTTCTCCAAGTAGCGACATTTCAAATTCTTTCTGCATATCTTTTGCAAATTTATGGCTTAACCTGTCATCATCACTACCAAAAATAATATCATCAACATAAAATTCAATTAATAAAATACTACCTTGACGTAGAGGTTGTTGTCTGCACTTCCTTTTATGAACCCTACCTGTTGTAGATACTTATCAAGTCTGGAGTACCATGCTCTAGGAGCATGTTTTAGACCATAAGAGGCCTTCTTTAATTTACACACATAATCTGTGTTCTCTAACAAATGAAATCCTTATGGTTGTTCAATGTAGACTTCTTCTTCAAGTTCGCCATTCAGAAAAGTTGATTTTATGTCCATCTAATATACTTTAACATTTTGGGAGCATGCATAAGCTAAAAGCAAACAAATTACTTCCATTCTGGCAACTGGGGAAAATGTCTCTTTAAATTCGATTCCTTCAATCTGAGCATATCCTTTACATATCAATCTAGCTTTGTTCCTTGTAACTTGTCCATCTTCATTTAATTTATTCCTGAAAACCCATTTTGTGTCGATCACATTCTTATTTTTTTGTCTTGGAACCAATTCACAAGTGTCATTTTTCTCTATTTGATCCAATTCTTCATCCATGGCCTTATTCCAAAATTCATCCATGTTGGCTTCTTCAAAACAGTTTGGTTCAATTGTAGATAAGAGTGCTAGGTGTGTTTGTTCCAATGAACAGATTATTTTTCTAGTCTCAATTCCTTTGTCCACACGAGAGTCAAACTTTTGCATTCTGCCATCTTCTCTTTTGATGTAGCATTTGCTTCCAAAAAATCTGAAGTGCTTCACATTTGTTGGTCTTTCTTTCCATAGATCCTGGGGATTTTTGTCAGTGTTGTTTCTGAACATTACTCTGTTTTAAATGTGAACTATTGTATGCACTGCCTGTTTCCAAAAAATATATGTCAATTTGTAATCCATTAGCATTGTTTGAGCCATTTCATGTGTAATTATCATCCATTACGATAATGTTCCTTTGTCTCTGAACCACTATCTCAACCAATCTATGAATCCATGCTCTCGTCCACTATCATATATCTATCAAAACTTTTTAAGTGTTCTTATGAATCCATCTCTATCCATATTGTCCAAGACTCTACTTACACAACTGTCCATAATGCTAACCCATTTATCATTATACTATCAAATTGTACTTCTGCTAACTGATTGCTCTGAATCTATCTTCTCAAACTCTGCAAGCTGCTCTAAGGATGGTTCTTTGGTCTGTCACAGTTATCGCATAGACTTCCCCTATCTAATATTCATATTACTTGGGAGTCTCTAAGCCGGATGGCTCAGAAACATTCTTGCTATGATGTGTATTCATCATCATCTTCATTGGTAGATTCATCATCATCTTCATGGGTAGATTCATTATCTCTCTAAGCTCTGACTTCTTTCTTTCTGTCTATGGATTCATATTTCACTACAATGCCTGAAAGTACAATCTCTTGAACCTGTTCCTTATTTACTTGCCCTTCCTTTATTTCAATTATTTTCCAAACCTTTCTATATCTGACATCTTTCTTTTTCTCTGTAGAATTTTCTTCATCTTGTTTTATTGTCAATCTTGCGATGTCTGGTACCTGGTCTTTGTTCACCTGTTCTTCTTTTTTTTTTATCCATACTTTCTTATATCTGATATCAATATTTTCTTTCATGGAAGTATCAATCATGCTTCTACAATCATTGGCTATATGTTCATAGTTATGACATTTGTAACACTCAATGTTACGTGCAGCCACATAGGCACTTCTTGCTTGAACATTTCTTTTATAATCCCTGCAATCTGAAACCTTATGTCCAAAGTTAGTACAATAAAAACAATGACCATAAAATAAATTTTCATACCTGGGAGTGAATGATCTTCTTTGTGGCGTAGTCCTTCTTAATTTTTGTCTTGACTGATCATGATTGAATCTTATTTGTGGCTTGAACATGGATGGTCCCCTTGAAGATGTATATTTAATAGTTTTCTTAGATTCTGGTTGCCCATGATTCCTTCCTTTGAGTACTTTTGCATAACTCTTTCTATTTTCTTCATTCTTCTTTTCTAGCAACCTAGAGTGCTTCTCTTCATTCTCTATAACTGATGTGGATGTTTCTGTCTCTTCAAAGTTCGTGTTGAGCATGATGATTTTACTTCTCAATGTGACAACTTCTTCTTCAAGCTTCTCAACCTCTTCTTTTTTCTTCATTATCTGAGACTTCATGACTTCTTATGTTCTTTTTGCTTCTTCAAGATGAATTTTTAATGTGATTATTTCTTCTTCAAGTCCTTTCTCTTATTGACCAAACTCTGCCTCAAGCTGGTTTAGATCATTAGTTCTTTCCTTAAGATGATCTGTCAATATATTCTCTCTCATTTCTGCTTCTTCCTTCTATGTTGCTATGTTGGTTTCCAAACACTTCTTTTGATATTCAAGATTTTCTTCGATCTTTCTAGCTTCTTCTAGCTAAGTTCTTAAGTTTGCAATGACCTGTTGGGCTTCTTCAAAAATGTGACAACTTTCCTTTTGTTTCGTCAATTATTTCTTGAGTTAATTCTTTTCTTCTCTTAGTTCATCTAAAGCACTAATCAATCTTCTTCATAATTGTCTTCCTTTTCAATTATTTTTCCTATCTCATTTCCTTCATGGCATTCTATTTCAAGATGTCCATGTTTTTCACAATTAACACAAAACAACATACCTCTAGTCATTATGTACTCTTTATCTTCTGAATCTTCTTTACATGGTGAACATAATTCTTCTTCATTTGTTTTCGCATCTTCTTTGACATTTTTTGAATCTGTGATGGGTGAAGAACATATTTCATGTAACTTATCCCAAAGTTATTTTGATGATGAACATTTACCAACCTTATCTCTTACCAGATTAGGTAATCCTTCCCAGATGAAATCCATTGCTATTTTTTTATTTTTCCTCAATTCCTTCTTGGCTGCAGTCTTTGCCCTTTTTGAACTATCATATCTTGTAACAATTGATAGCCAAATATAATGTCCATGTGCCTGTAAAAATACTTCCGTCCTTATGCTCCACATCTCATAATTAAAACCATTCTGACCATTAAACATTCATACTCCATTCTCAGAATAATCCATGATCTCCTTCCAGTGGTTAAATTGTTTCCTTAAGGAACCGGCTCTGATACCAATTGTTGGATTACTAAGAGGGGGGGTGAATCTGTAATCAAGCAATTTAATCCTTTTTAACCATATAATCCAAGTGTTATATTAATGAAGCATTATCATCCAATAACTATAAAGTAAAAAAGAAATGAAAAAATGAACAATCATACACATACACAGTACACCAGTGTTTTACGTGGAAACCCAAATTGGAAGAAAACCACAGAATGCTTTTCATTTTATGTCTTGAAGAATTACATTCATTGGAAGCACCAACTTCCTTTGTTTTCCATCTATAACTGGAAGGAGGCTCTAACCCCCTAGTTTCTCAGGCTATAACCTGAAGGAAGCTCCAACTCCCCAATTCTCTGGCTACAACCAGAAGGAGGCTACAACCCCCTATGTTCTTCGGCTACAACTAGAAGGTGGCTACAACCACCTGTCCTTGCCCTGTCCAACTACCCTGAAGTAGAAGTAGAATGATAGAACCACTGTCACACTATCACTGTGAGATATATTGTTGTAAACCTGTACCAATAAATCTGAACCATGCATCAACCATTCATCAACCTGTACATCAACCTGTAATCAACATGTACCATAAACAAGTGCATCAACCATGCACCAACCTGTACCAAACAACCTGTAATCAACCTATACCATAAACAAGTGCATCCAACCATGTACCAAATATGTACCAATCATGTGTGTCAATTACTCATCAACTATGACTCATCAATATGTACCAACATCATCAACTATACACCTCATGTATGTGCCAACTCATCAACTACCTATCTCAACCATGTACTCAACATGTACCTCAACTAAAATCCCTCATCAATTTCATCATCCAAATATGATTTTTAGCTCTGTAATAGACCTAGTGTATATGATCACATTCCTGCAAACCTTCCTTAACTTTAACAACAAGATACTAGCATTTTCATCAAACTTTTCTTTAGTCTCACATGCCTAGTTTTGGATTAGTCAACAACACTAACTTGAAGTAATCATAACTTTGTACCTGTAATGTATAAAGATCTGAAATTAATATACAATTTTCTTCAGTGTGTTTTATGCAATTTCTCCAAGTGACACTACTTGGAACCTCTCAGAAAAGGATTTATAGCAAAAATGGCATACCTTGCTGAATTTTGACTTATTCTAGAGAGTGACCTTGTAGAGCGTGCCCCGCAAAAAATATTTGTTGAAATGATCTAAAACTATTAAAAATAATACTAAAGACTATAACCTAACCAACACATTTGATTTAACTTAATTTGGATCTATTATGAATACGTTATGACGTTTTTACCTGAAACACATGTTTTTTACTAGTTTCAGGACTAGCCACAAACCCTATTTTCCATGGAGTGTAACTCCAAAAATGCAATGAACCACAAGCTGAATTTTTTACCACAGATACTTGGATATGTTTTCTCAATGTCATATGAATTTCACAGTCTGAATCATTATAATAAAAAAATTTATAGAGAAAATGGTGAGATGACTTGTAAATAACATACCTTAGAAAGCACCATCAAAAGAATTTATCCTTCCTTACATTTCATCCTTCTTTTCTTTACCTTCCCTCGGAATTTCGGCTTGTATATCCTTGGTTACCTCAAACACCTATATATATTCAATATGCTCAAGTGTATCTAAAATTAGAGAGCCTTGCCTCTTATTTATACTCTCCAAGTAGCTTCCTTAAAAACATCTTCTAGGTCACTTGGCCCCACTTTCCTTATTTTAGGGTTAACCCACTTCTAATTTCTCCATTAAATTTATTATTGAAATAATTTATTTTGTATTACCTTTGAATTATAATATACTCATTACTTCACTTTATTATTTACCTTTTAAAATCTCTTAAAACACTTTGACTACTTTGAGCTTTTGGGGCTTCTAGATGACATATGAGGGTCCTCCAACTTCGTAAGGCCATAACTCTCAAACCGTGAAGAGTTATGTGAAGTTCCACATACCACCAGAAATGGCATGACATTTATTATCCATATAGAATAGTATTATCTGAAAATATATCATAACTCATACCGTTACCCATCAAACAAACTTGGGTCCATTACCCAAACCTGGGGTCTCCAACTTCTCATGGACATAACTCTCTAACCGTGAGGGGTTATGTGACGTTCCACATACCACCAGAAATGGAATGACAAGAACTATCCATCTAGGATATTTTCCCTGACAAATTCATTGTCCTTCAAAGCATATTCCCATGAGGGCTTTCACCATAAGGGGACCACTTTGGAGTTCTTCCATATTGACTTCTTATCAACCATGACAAAACAATAATGAGTCATATTTACATCAAACAATCTTGGGTCCATTACCCAAAACTTGTGCTACGGGGCTTTCTTCAAGGATTGACATCAATGACAACCAACCTTAATAAACAGTTCTATCCATCTCTTGTACGATTTGATTCTTCCTTTCTACCATCCATTCCAATGTGGAGTTATTGCTGCTAAAAAATGTTTCTTTATTCCATGAAGCTCACAAAACTCTTCAAATTCATTTGAGATAAATTCACCTCCTCGATCTAATCTCAGGCACTTGATACTTAAATCAATTTCATTTTCAATCAAGCCTTTGAATTCTTTAAACTTCTCAAATGATTCAGATTTATCCTTTAAGAATGCAACCCATGTTATTCTTGAGTAATCATCAATGAGTAGCATGAAGTAATTTTCTCCTTGTAAAATCTATGTTCTTATTGGCTGACAAAGGTCTATATGTACAAGTTCTAATGGCTTTGATGTTGAGTATTCCTTTGACTTGAAGCTTTCTCTTGTCTACTTCCCATGTTGATATTTCTTGAAAATATTGTTTGAAGGTGTTGTGATCTTTGGCATGTCTCTCACTACTTGTTTAGTGTCGATTTTCACTAGATTATCAAAGTTCATATGGCCCATTCTTCTATTCCATAACCAGCTTTCATCTATTTTTCCCATATACAATTTTTCTCCTTTGATTTCATTGAGAATATATACATTATTTGAGGTTCTATTTGCATGACTTGTCACTAATATTTATGATCCTACCTTCCTTATCTCATATCCTTTAGAAATAAATGTGAGAGTGTGTTCTTGATCACACATTTGACTAACACTGAGAAGATTTTGTTTCAAACCTTCAAAATAAAAGACATTATATGTTTTAGTCTTTCCCTTATGAAGACTAAGAGTACCTTTTCCATCTATTCTTGGGGTAATATAATCTATGAATGTTACACTACCTATGTTTACTTCTTTCAAATTCAGAAACTTGGTATGGTCCCTTTTCATGTGACTTGAGCATCCACTTTGTTGAAGCTACAAAACCCCCCCTTTTTACTTTGGCTTTTACAAGTGAAAGGAAAGGGTCCCCCTACTAAAATTTCAATCCTAATGCCTAATATTGTACTTCTTGAACATCATAATGATAATTCTTATCTACCTTGAGGGAGTTGGGGGTTTGATATTGATTGATGATTTTCTTGAATGAGTTTGTTTTTGAGAATGTTTTAAATGGATAACTTAAATTATGCATCATCTTGCTTGCATGTTGTCCTTAATGTATTCATCTTTATGCTCTTGTTTGTTGATCATACTCTTTGGTTTCAAACTCTTAGCTTGAATCGCAAGATCACTAATCCTTCCATTGAGTTTGAGACTTGGTACATGTATTTTTTAAGATCACAGATGATTATCTTTGGACAAACCTAACACTTATTAATAAAAAAAATTGAAGGTAGAGAATGTAATGTTTATGGTATATTGGCAAGTGTCTTCTTAATTTCATAATTGATCTCATATTTTCTTTGTTTGTAGGAACAAGTTTGAAAGGTCACTTCCTTAACATGTCTTCTCCAGCCTTAAAAAGCATGTGGGGAAATACTTTTATCTTCTTTCTATTTACTATACTTCTCTCTATCTGGATATCGTCTATCATTTGAAGCCAACAATCAACATTATGAACTAAGGCTTGTCTTTAACAAGCCTCATCCATATTTTTTTTTTATCACCATTGGACTTATGAGGTAGGAACCTTGATCCTTTTCCAAAAACTTGACTCATACTAGGTTCTCCCTTATCGATAAGAATATTCACCTTGGATTATAGTATCCCCGATTTTCGAAGCTGGAAAGGATTCTTTCTCGCAATCCTATGTCGTGGGATCATCGGATTTAATCTATAGGGAATACTTGTTCGAAGCACTGAGTGTGCATTGTCTTAAGACTAGTCTAAAGTTTGAAGGTCAAAATCCTATCAGGTTCTCCTCATAAGGTTTGTCTCATTGAGTTGATCAAGTAAAGTCCCTTATGATGTTCTTGAGGTATGAAAGGCATGAACTTATTTGGACTGATCTCTATTTTATCCTTCTTTCATCCTCCCCTATCTATGAAAACCTAGACCAGAGACCTATTGAGATTCTTGGATGTAGAATCTTATCGTATCGTGACCCAATGCTTATTCACCACTTGTCATAACTAGTGGTCTGCACTGTGTCCTTATGCAAGAACCTATTCCATGATATGATCATATTCCCTCTCTTTGAAATCTTATCATATCTACCCTCTAAGATCTTCAATTTGATTGGATTTACATGTATCGTGTGCCTAGATAGTGTCGAACTCCTTTTATCAAATGAGTCATTATTTGTGACATTAATGTGTCACATCATTTGTCGTCTTTTACCCCTTGGTCGTTTTCCATTTTTCACATTCAAATTTGAGCGATCGTGATCGCTATATGACATTTTGTTATGGATATATTCCCCTATAGACAAGTGAACTTTCCCTTGGATTAGAGACCCCTATACCAAGACAAAAAATTACAATTGGACACTACCATTCCTATAAATTCATTTTGTAAATTGAAAAAGAGAAAAGGAGGGGAAGTATGATGCACCTCATTTATGACAATTTTCTTAGCTACTCCAATATGTGACATTGATATTCACTCTTAGCTGCTCCAATATGTGACATTGATATTCATTTATGACCATTTTCTTAGCTGCTCCAATATGTGGCATTGATATTCATTTATGACCATTTTCTTAGCTGCTCCAATATGTGGCATTGATATTCACTCTCGGTGCAAATTGGTACATGCAATGAACAACAAGAAAAAAACAAATATCTACTACTCTAAATGATTATACAAAGAAAATTCATCTATGTAAATTAAGTCAAACATAGACAAGCACATGAAAAAATACACTTGAAGGAAATAGGCCAAGTATATTAAATGAGAACCAATAAAACTTAAATATCATGAATGATGTCAGTTGCAAATCCTCCAAGCTCTCCTCGTCTAGACCCTTCATGAATCACAAGATCATAAGTTTGTTATCTATGTCTGTGTGTCGTTCACCTTGGAAAACCCTCATTATATAGGCTTGAGAGGAACAACAACCATGAGAAAATGATGGGTATGGTTGAGGATATGACTCCTTTAGGTTAGGATCTGATCCTAGGATAGTGCCATAGGATAGAATTCGATCCAAACCAACCTCATCTCCAAGAGTTGGTCCTTAGAAAGAGGTGGGATTCTCCAAATTTTCCTCTAACCAAAAGCATCACTCCCCTATAGTTAGATACAGAATTTTGATCCTAGATTAGAGATACCTAAATAAGGTAAAGGGAGCACTACCTTATGGGGTATCACTCCCCCAACATGGCCATGGGGGTTCTACCCTTCAAAAATTCCCAAAAAATGGTCGATTTTTCAAGTAAAAAGTGTGTTTATGGCCTTGAAATGATGGGTTTATTCCTCCAATATGACTTAGGGATCATGGAAAATGTTCTTCGATGGTTTCAAGGGGTTAAAACACATAGAAATACATATAAAGTGCATGTGACACTTAGTAAGGTGCATACAACATTTGACGATACTTGTGACACTTACCAAGGTGCATACGATGCTTGTGACACTTAGGGTCAGATACTTTTGTGTGGAATTTTGATGTCTAACAGATGCCCCCCTAAAGTATGTGGTCAGAAGAGAAATTGATGGTTGAAACACTTTAAAAATCCTTCAATGCAAGGATGTTGGAGCGAGAGAACCTGCTAGAAGCTGCAAACAACCATCAAACAATATTAATATATGTTTCATCCCTGAGGTAGGAATACCTATGTTGGGAATACAAATGACTCAAAGCATGGTCGTCAAAAAATACCCTATGGATCCATGAAAGTATTGACTAAGGATATGACCACCAAACATACAATGTGGATCCATACTTCCATGACACGATCAGGTTGTAGCCACGATATTTTACACAATGGAGCTACAATATGATAATAACAACATAGCCACAGACAAATACAAAGTGGATCTATGTGAAGTTGTACATCATTCATATTTAAACTCCATTGCATCCTGGGTAAAGCACATAACGGAGTGGTCCCAACCCAAGGTCTTCATCCCAATCTCGAATCAGTACGATTCTAACCATGTAAATAGATGTTCTGATGTCAAACATGGCAGAAACCACTTGATTACCGATCATTGATGTATACCTTTAACAAGTGTGAGGGAAATCACTAGTGATGTCAATGACTCCCAAGGTACCCTATTACATTCCAATTAATGTGAATAAATGAGTTGAAGTCGAACACTCGTGGAATCATTCAATCAAAGGCCAATGAGGTAAGCCTATTATCAAAGGAGAGGAAACCTACCATTAAGGCATGCAGGATCCAAGGTACTAATTGGTTTCTAAGTCTAATTCTTGGATGATGTGTTAGAGTCGATAGGAAAATACTCGTCAAAGGAAGGCCTTGATGTATCCTTAATTATTGACACGAAATTGACACAAGATAATGATGTATGATGATAGAGAAAATGAGGACAAACTAACATGGGTATGAATACTGCAAAATGATTGTAAGGTTGTTACTTCCCTTGAACATTGTGTGGCAAGACAATTGACTTGGAAGCATTGACTCAACGAGGAAAGGATCCAAACATAATGTGACAATTGCAAACCAAAACATAGTGTGACCACAAGGACTTTTTGACTAGAAAAAAAAAGTATGATGACACTCTTCGAATGGGTCGAAGGAGTATAACGACTCATGGAAATTGGTATGACTCAGAGACCAATGGATTTCCCAACCATATGACATAATGTAGCTAGGTGCCATGTTCAAGGGTTACAACAAAGAGCTACCATAAACAATTTCAAGACTTGACCCACTTCCCAATTTGTTTTCCCACGTCGAGATAGATGAGTACCTATTTGTTTTTTAACGAGCTCTAGGAGGATAAAAAGTGCTTGGTATAAGCTCATCCTTCGAACGAGTCCTTCGAAAAAGTTTTAACGAACCCTAGGAAGGAGTGGTTTGGTCCTATATTAGCCTTTCGATGTATGTTTTACAAGCCCAAATAAAGTAAACTTGGTGGTTTTTCATGTTTAGAGAGTTTGAAAAACACTTAAAGGAAACTCCCAGATGGACTTTTTTGTAAGTTTAGTCTCCCAATCCCAAAAAAGTATAAAATAGTACGTAGGATAACTCTCCTAACCAGATGGTTAGGCTGTTCCTTTTTCGTAAATTAGTATGATGAGATCTAAAAAGAGATAAATTATCGCTTAGTAGACATTCTTTCTAATTCACTTAAACGAGTGTGAAAGAAAAAAAGATCGCTCGACAATATTTTCATGTTTAGAGAGCCTACGCTTGTGATTAAGAATATGCTGACCTTTGACATGTATGGATGTTTCAGGGAAGGTGGATGGTTTACCATCAGATGAGGGTCAATGAATTAAAGTTGTTGTTCATTACTGTCAAATGATTCCAATCAATAGAAATCATCTGAGTGCTTGAAGGGGGTGCCATTAGGATGGGAGGAGTGCCCCCTTGTCTAGGTGAATCATTATTTATGAGGTAGACTTGATCAACATCCTCACTCTTTTAATGAGTAGTGGGATCGACCAATGATGGACTTGGAGTGACCACTTTGGCAACACTCCTTAAGGGAGGAGTGGGATCGATTGATGATGGAAATGGATCGACCACTTGGGTTTCACTACTTAAGGGAGGAGTGGGATTGATCGATGATGGACTCAGATCGACCACTTTGATTTCACTCTTTATATGAAGAATGGGTCTAACCGATGATGGAACCGGATCAGCTACTTGGGTTACTGGTTCAACTGAGAATGAAACCAGATTGACCACCTAATCAACTGGACTAGTTGAAGATGCAACCGAATTGACGAGTCCATCAACTAATGATAGGTTGGGAGAGCTATTACGATAACCAATTGGAAGTTGAATCTTTTCCAAAATAAAAGAAGCCTCGTCCATACGAGGGAAAAGGTGAGAGTGATGATCACCTTTGCATAACATACAAGGAAATTTGACGGCTATATTCTTCTTACCAACCTTAACGTCACTAGTTGAATGGGTATCACCAGCATGTCTAGCACGAGTTGATGACATGGAAGACCACATTTATAAAACCTTGGGGAGACCATGGAAATCCCTCAGAAAGTGATCACCCTTAAAAATACTTCAAGGGAATTTTTGTTTAGGATTCTTTGTTTTAGACTTTTTGACTTTGTCAACACTCCCAATATGATTAACAGTAGTTAGTTGCTGAAATCCAACATGACTTGATGTGGTTGGAGGCTTGGTCTCTTTCTAATTCATCTTCTTCTTCTCCTTTTGTTTCTTCTTCTTCTTATCAACCTGGCTACTCACTTTAGAGCTTTCACTAGGCGAAGAAGGAGAAACAGAAGGAGACCTGATGAGTGAAGAAGACAAAAGGTCGAAATGAGGTTGATTTATGGGTGTTTTTCTTACATATGAAGCATTAGGTGCATTCTAAGAACTGGGAAAATTTGATATCACCGTAGTGGGGAATAACCAAATCGGTAACCCTATGGTGAGTCCCGAAAGACTAAGTGTGGAAATCAGGGATACTTTTATGGATGGAAATTTATTTTGAAATGTAGAAACCTTGGAGAATCTTACTGGTCCTTTATATGTCAACTATAAATGTCTGGTGATATTTTTGTTAAAGTATTCAAATTTCTAAGGATTTTATATAGTTTTTATAAAATTTTGGCAATTTTTAAGGTAAAATAATTTTGTCCTGTAGAATTTGGGTGAATAATTTTTAGAATGGTGAATCTTTTTTGGGGGAAAAGCATGGAAAATTATCCCATGGGATAAATTTATCCCCTAAAATTTTCCCTAGTGGCAATGCACGAAGGACCAATCTTTTCAAAATACAGAAAGGTGAAAGGTTCCCCAGGAAAAGGGATCCTTCATTGGTACTCCCAGGAACTGACGCCATTGACATTGACTCGGCCTAAGGTCCACTAGGGAAAACAAATAGCACATGTTACAAATCTAAGAATAAAATAATCAAAGAAACCTTCCCATAATGAAACCACTAGTTGGTGATGAAATCCAATGTCGCGAGATCAATATAGGAAGGGGCAAGGATAGAGTGGGTGGATCATTTATGTTGGTGGCCTGCTTAACAAACTTATGCCTTGGGGAAATTTCCAACATGGTTTTACCCGTGGATTTACCCTCCAAGGAGCCCGAGTGATTTTGACCAACGTGTGACCCAAGTACAATGAAGATTCCCTTTCATTGTCACCTTGTGTATTAAACCTACAGATATAGGCCACTAAGGTTACCAAATCACAGTCAGCCTCCAAGAAGGTACCGTTGACAGTCGGGAACGATCGTATGGTAAAGATAACAAGTATCAAATTATTCAAGAGAACTAAAGACAAGTGGATCAGAATAATAATGAGGACTCCAAACGGATTTGGGATTCACGAAGCTCTGAGACCAAATGAAACTAGTCATTTATCCAGAAGAACCCCCAATATATAAACTTTATGCTATGTGGGTTAAGCTTCGGAGGGGAAATTTTAGCTGGTCTTCCACACGTGACCTCGTTTTTAACCCTAGTGTTAGAGGGGGATTCTGGATATTCTTATACGAACAATTGGATTTACTGCTCCCTAGCACAAGATTCTATGTTTGTATGATATCTTTGGAAAGTTATCCTCACAACCTATTCCAAATCCCTACACTTTAAGCTAATGTAGGTTTTCTACCAGATAATATAAAAGTGTCTAGTTAATTTTATAAGAACTTCATTTTAGGGTTGTTGTTTACTCAAGGGTGCGAAAGTGAAACTTATGATGCTTTATACTCAACTCCAAAAGAATGCAAAATAATGAGATGCAAATCTTTTTCTTCAATGAATCATGCATATGGTATGGATAAGAGGTTCAACTTCCTTTAACAAAAACACCCAATTCCCAAATGCATTCTTCGAAATTCAATCTACTACACTACCCAAAAGCAAGAATGCAATTATCTTCTTTATTTGATTCTAATATATAAAGAAAGAAAACATAAATCTTTTAACGCTCCATTGCTTTCAATCAAAATGAAAGAGTCGAATGCAAATACAAAAGACACAAAGCAAAAAGGATCTCAAACAAAGAATTCACTCACGGGATAAAGGGAACTAAAACAAACACGTATGATAACTCACTCAATCAAGGACTTGACAATCGACAAGCATTCAATGGATACAAGAAATTTCAGAGAAGAATCCAAAAATTGATAAGGAGAAACAGAAATCACTCAATTGTCTTAACAAAATGAGCAACAAGAAAGAGAAATATAAGCTAGTTTGTGGTAAGAATAAAGTCTCAAATCGTTCAAAGAGGAAATATTTGAAAAGTAACTTAAGACCAACAAACCTTTGCAGACATTTTCAATCAGTTAGATAACCAGAAACTTTTGCAAGACTTGGATGAAACCAAGAAGAAACAAGGAGAATCAATCTCGCAATTTGGAAAAGGTTGCAAGCTCAAACAAGACGATGAAAAGAGTGATAAGGAGCCATATCCTCAACCTAAATAAAGTCACAGGAAAAATTACAGACTCTGGGCAAAACACCTCCAACAAAGGGTTGAGAAAAAAAGGGCAGATTCTCTTGGATCTGCTCAAAACAAGAGGTCAATGCTCCCTAAAACAAACTAACAGAGTGTTGTAGCACTCCCTAAGAGAGAACTAAGAAGTTCTAATCAGATAACCAGTGCCCTAGTATCCACTATGGGAGAGCTCTAGTCCTATATATGCTTGAAAATAAGTGTAAAAAATAAAAAATTCAATAGAGATTGGCTTGGTAACTATGACTACTACTTGATGAAACAAAGTAAAGAGGGAAAGCTCAAACACAATCAACCAAACAAGATCAGACTAGGAAAAGGTTCAAATGATCCAAGGAAAGAAAAGTCAATGTCCTTCCCAAGAGGAGTCACCAATTTTTGTTACGGAAATATTCCCATGTGAATAGGTGAACTTTCCCTTGGATTACATACCCTTATACCAAGATAGAAATTTACATTTGGATACTACCATTCCAATAAATTCATTTTGTCCATCGAAAAAGAGAGGAGGAGAAGTATGATGCACCTCATTTATTATGTTTGTCCTAGCCGCTCCAATCTGTGAGCTTGATCTTCACTCTCGATGCAAATTCATACCTATAATGAATAGCGAGAAACAAACGACTATCTCCTACTCTAATGGATTAGACAAAGAAAATTCCTCTATGTAAATTAAGTTAAACATAGACAAGCACATGAAAACATACACTTAAAGGAAATAGGCCAAGTATATTAAATGAGAACCACGAAAACTTACAGACCATGAATGATGTCATTTGCAACTCCTCCAAGATCTCCTCGTCTAGATCTTTGCATGAATCCCAAGATCATAAGTTTGATATCTCTATTTGTGTGTCTTTCACCTTGGAAAGCCCTCATTATATTGGCTTGAGGGGCACAACCACCATGAGAAAATGACGGGTATGGTTGAGGATATGAATCCTTTAGGTTAGGATATGATCCTATGATAGTTCCATAGGATAGCATTTGATCCAAACTAGCCTCATCTCCAAAAGTCGACCCTTAGAAAGAGGCAGGATTCTCCAAATTTTCCTCTAACCAAAAGAAGTGCTCCCCTATAGTTAGAGACGAAGCATTGATCCTAGAACATCACTCCCTAAATAAGGTAAAGGGGTAACTACCCTATGGGGCAGCACTCCCCCAGCATGGTCAGGGGGGCGCTACCCTTCAAAAATGCCCAAAAAATGGTCGATTTTACAAGTAAAAAATGTGTTTCTAGCCTTGAAATGATGGGTTTCTTCCTCCAATATGACTCAATGATCATGGCAAATGTTCTTTGATGGTTTCAAGGGGTTAAAACACAAAGAAACACGTATAAAAGTGCATTCTACACTTAGTGAGGTGCATACGACACTTGACGACACTTACAACACTTACCAAGGTGCATACGACATTTTTACAACACTTGCGACACTTATGATGAGATATTTAAGTGTGACATTTTGATGTGTAACACATGCCTACACGACTCGACACCCGACTACTCGACGTCTACCTGATACACCTTGCTCCTATTTTTGGTCCCTAGGTGTGGAACCCTGACTGGTGTGGAACCATGACTGAAATGAAACCCTAAATCGTGTGTAGCTTGGCCTCATTTTCCTTCAAAAAAAAAAATGTACATAACTCGCATATTTTTGTTTTATTTTTTAATTTTATTTATTTCAATCTTTTTATTTTTATTTATTATTTTTGTATTTATTTATTTCCATTTCTATTTTTCCCTTTCTTTTGCAAAACCACATGGTTTTGATTGCACATGGTAATTTCCCATTGTTTTCCCCAAAGTGACCCTTGGTATTTATTTTTTACATGAGAAAAATCAAGTTTACTTTAGAAATGCTTTTACATGGGTCAAATTTGTTTTACATGGGTAGATTGTTTTTACATGGTGAGTTTTTCCTAAAACCCTAATGTATAATATGTACATTCTCATCATTTTTTCATACCTCTTAAAATTAGGAAAAAATTGACTTTTTGAATATATATATATATATATATATATATATATATATATATATATATATATATATATATATATATATATATATATATATAATGCTTTAATTAATTTTTGTTTTTCCATTCCTCCACTAAGTCCCAGGATGTATAGTTTTATTATTTAATTTCATTTTAGTTTCATTTGATTTTTCCCTCTCACCCATTAGAATTCAACATAATATTTCATTAAAATTATTCTTAAGCTTCCTCCCATTGGGATTCACTTTCACTTCAAAGTAAATTCCCATTGGAAATTATCGTTAGGACATACTTCTTTATTTCTCAGAATCCCCTCCACCCGAATATCTTTATGAACTATATGATTATTTTATTAATAAATCAAGTCATTGGAAGCCTATCCCATCAGAGTTCACCTTATCACTTCGTAGGTTTGACCTCCAACCATCGGACTCCAATGAGCTGCCATGAAAGTGAATTACTATCGGATTCCAATTATCACGCATAGTTTTAACCTTATGACCATCAGACCCCGATGGGATGAGTCATCGGGAGGATTATTATTTTAATATTTTTCATGAGCCATCGAGAGGAGTATTATTTAAATATTTTTCATATCCCATCGGAGTGTTATATGTCATCTTTCGACCATTATACTCCAATGGGATGAGCCATCGGGAGGACTATTATTTTAATATTTTTCATGATCCATTGGGAGGAGTGTTATTTAAATATTTTCCATATCCCATATGAGTGTTATATGCCATCTTCCAACCATTGGACCCCAATGGGATGAGCCATCGAGAGGATAATTATTATAATATTTTTCGTGAGCCATCAGGAGGAGCATTATTTAAATATTTTTCATAGCCCATCAAAGTGTTATATGCCATTGGAACCTTAGTCCATCAGAATGGTATGTTATTTTCATTTATTAATTTTGATTTCAGGTAGGTTATTTTAGTTTATTTTATTATTTTACTATTTTATATCTTTTTTATTTTTATTTTCCTATTTTCACTAAGGTAATTGGTCAAAATTACAACACAATCCCTAGGTCCTATGCCTCCTCTAGGTCCTTATACAAATCAAGTAAGAGGGATAAAATTTGTATAAACCATTCAGTCTTGAATTACCTTATGTATGTGGTATAATGATTTCTAGGTTAAAGATCAACGACTCAAATTTCCCCACAGGCATATCAAGGGCTATTGAGCGTCAAACTTCAAACAGACATGTATTGAGCTACAAAAGTCTAAATTAGGTCTATGATACCTCGTTGGAAAGGTATCGAGTAGGATAATTCATTATGGAAGGACTTCAAGCTAAACTAGTGATGAAAAATTCTAGAAATTGTACAAAATAGAAGGTCACAAATTTTTGGGGGGGGGATTAACTGTACAAACTTTATACATCCATATCTAGGGCTAAAGGAAACAAAATCAAGCCCAGGATATCTCTCTCGAAAGATAATAGAGAATAGAACATGATGGTATAGCTAATATTGATATATTGAGCCTGAAAATTCTCAAAAAAATATAGAAAACAAAAGAGGCCAAAATTTAATTATAAAATGGGTTATGCTATGTTCAGGTAGTCATATCTAAAGCTACAAAATTCGAAATTGTACCTGCAAAAGAACACTCAAAGGATAATTCAAATAAGAATAAGATGGTATGATCATCAAACTGACACCAAAAACACGCTGAAACATTTCGAGGAACAAAAGAAGAGATAAACAAGTAGAGTCAATAATATTTTTCAATAAATATCATTTGTGAACTTCCTTAGGGAGAGAATAACCACTCAGGAGTCTCTTCGGATTCTATTTATAATGCTTACCTATTCATGTATGAAAATGTGAAAGAAAATTGAAGTGCATACTGACAAAATAAAGAGAAAGGAAATGAAAAGTCACAAGAGTCGAGGAGTCTCTCTTGTCTTATAAAAGAGAACTTGTTCAATGTAATAGGGAACGTTTTCCCATTTTGTAGTTTTTTGATACTCTTATTGTTGGATATATCAAGAGAATGAACTATTTTTGAAGTCTTAATTGTATCAAATGTGTTTTGGATCAATCCATAAATGTGTTTACCATTTGAATTTTTCTAAGTGTTGATCATATAAACTATTTATGTGATTAGTATTTAGAATGGTTATGTTGTTGTGATTTCTAATGAGTACAGGGATGATGTTACAGGTCTCCTATGCAACTATTTGAGATTATATCTAAAATATTATTGTTTTAACATATTCTTGGCTTCCATGAACTATTTTTGTTGTCAAAAGATATTTTAAAATTGTACTCATCTATTAGTTTTCTTCCGCACAAGATATGTATAAGTACTTGTAGATTAGTTTGTTTTTTGTTTTAAAATTTAGAATTAATTAGAACTCTTTGGGGCATAGTTCATTGTCTTTCCCCTTTTTCTTGTTTTAATTATTAGTGGGAACCAAGCCCGCATATTAATAAAAAATGCTACACAAAACGAGAGTAGTTCTAATTGGGACATGCCATCGGATGTTCTCCCTTACCTTCTTGATAGGCCATTTGGATCTGTCAACAGAAATGGATCTAGAAGGAGGGTCAGATGACAAGTTAATCATATGGAGTCATTTTTATTAATTCCTTTTGTTTATTAATGGCTCGATCCCATATCCCTTTATGGAAATGTTTTTCTGGTATTGTACATCTTAAAACTCCTAAAAATATTTTACATTTCTTGTCACAAATTAAATTTGATGGTGAGGGAGAGACAACTACATCTAAACATATTTTCAGTTTTGGAAATTTTGTGTTTCTCATAATATTACTAATGAAAGTGTCACTTGTAGGTTGTTCACTCTCACTTTCACAATTCGGGTCAAAAGTTGGTGTGAGACTTTTCCAACTACCTCTATTTACACATGGGAGCAGTTTATGCATCAATTTTGGCATGCTTTTGAGAATTATGATTACAATAATATGTGCATAGAGATATTGGAGCTTAGGAAGAAAAAGGATGAATCTCTTGAAGATTTTCTTATTAGATTTATGTTATAGAAATATTTGCCTCACCCCATTCAAACTTGCTCAGAAGGCCTTTTCCATTTCCCTATGTAGACTTGAAGTCCCCTTTTGCAGTTCCCAGAGCTAAAAAACACAATTTTCCACATGTATGTGCCCTAACAGATATACAACATGCGTATACGTAGGTTGCATCATTACAACCCACGTACACCGGATTTTGTGCTAAAAATTAAAATATGGTGTCGAGTTTCCATGTCACATCACGGGATCCATGATCCTTGACCTTCCATATACCAGAAACGTTCCGACTTGGCCCTTTAGTTCCATTTGAAGGCTATAAATGGGCCTTATACAAGCTATGGAGAGAAGAGAAGAATTCAACTTTGAGAGAAAACTTACTCTGGAGAAATTATTCACTTCATATTGAGTCTACATTCCTTTGTCCTTTTAAGTCTGAACACATTGTTCAACCCCCAAGCTCTTCCATATTTAATGGAGAACCTCATTGTCTCTCTTAGATGAGATTTCCTTTGGTGGAGGATTGAATTGGTGGAAGCCCAACTGGAAGGGACTTAGTTTCTCGATTTCGAGCGTGCCAACATGGAAGTTTGTCATTAATACACTTATGTTAATTACATTTTAATAGAAATACTATTTTCTCGTCCAATTAATGTCTTGCAAATATTTGAATTGTTATTCCATGGGTATATTTTTTATGAATATTGATGTATTATGTTATTTTATGTGCTAACGTTATATATTATCACCATATGCTTGTGTATCTTGGTTGTTGAGGAAAAGTTGCAGGTGTATTGCTTTGAGTCAAGTGCTCAACGATGGACTTCATTGAACGTTTGGATGAGGTAGGCTCTTTATCTTGTCTTGTTAGCATATTTATTTATATAGAATACTTGATATTAGAGTTAATTTCTGTAGTCATTTACGTATGTTGTGGTTTACCCCGTGCCATAGAGTTATCTTCCTCGTAAAAGAATTGGCGACCATACTGGGGATTGAATCTTGTTTTCGGGGTTTGGAATGTTTTTCTCATTTGATTACTCTCGTCTATATAGAGTTTCTTTTCCTCTAATTTCTTGATAGCCTCTTTTCATTTTGAGTCTGATTTTATTGGCCTTATCCTTAATCTGACAGTGTTTCAATACATATACGTGGTTTTTTCCCTAACAGTCGCATACATACACAAGTTGTCATTCTATAGGAAGCATGTATATGCGGGTTTCTTCTGAACAGTTGTGTACATCATCCATGTTTGCTTGATTACTAATTTTGATGTTTGTTGGGTAAGTTTTGATGGTTGTTGAGTCTTCTTAGGTCTCTGGTATGACTGTTAGGTGCCTACAGATTGATAGGAAACCTTTCTTTGGTTGAATTTTCAGGCAATTTTTATTTCTCATCATCCTTTTCATTGATTATCCTTGCATATTGGGTTGGGTGTTTTCTCCTTGATATTCTACTTGATTTTTCTTTGGTTACATACAGTAGGGTATTTGTATCAAGTTTTTGTTTAGTCCTTGCATTTTCATTCTTTTATATTGAAAACACAAAAAATACATTTTGCATCATTGGCATTTGATTTTTTGGGTTCTTGTCATCTATCTTAGTACATGTATAGAAAGATTCCATATTATTTGAAATTGCATAATTGAATTGAAAGTTGCATTTAGAAAAGCTTATCATTTATTGGGAATTGAATATACAACTTTGCATTTTATTCATAATCATTTATTTTACTTACTGAGTCACAACATCGTCAGTTTCACGGCCACACCTTTTGAGTAAACAAAGCCACTAAAAGTAATGTTGATAAATTTAAAATTGATTAGAAACGAATTTATTTTTCAGGGTATACAAACTAGCTTAAGATTTAGAGCCTTGGAATAGGATTTTGTGAGTAAACTTCTCCAAAGCTATTAAACTCAACATATGTGTCTGACTAAGGGAGTGGTGAAATCCATTGTATAATTGGTGACGTCATGAGGCTCCGCTCACACCGGAGTTAAGCACAAGGTCGCACGAAGTTAGATGAGGAGATATCCCTCCAATACCTTCTTAGCGTTAGAGATATTTTTGGGGATCTATTCGTATATGGGGGTCTTGCTAGTACCTTTACCTATGTGAGAGGTGGTGCTTTTGAGATTTCCGGCTTTGTTACCCTTCCCATACGATGGACCTCACTTACGAATGTTCTCCTATGCATTGGTTATATTGCGGTGGCTTAGTTGCTTGACATAGGTAGCCACATAGGTTACTTGTAGGGGTTATTATGTAGGTACCCTAGGTCAAATAAGGGTCTGACAACATACAAACTTTATGGAGGATTACCTCTCTGGGAGGATCTGATCGACTAGTTGTTAAGACCATGAGGGCCCTTATAACTGATTTTGATACCTCTGATAATTTGAATGAAGTATCAGGCCTCTCTTGGGCGAGGCATAACTAATTTAGTGAGGGAGGCCCCTTTCAGTCACTTTATCATGTTTGTGTGCATATCGGCCTTTTTGTTTATTTTTGGTGTGCTCTTTGATTGTTAGTTGGCCTTAGGATTTTGTAAATTATGTCATGAGTCTTCATTGCTATGGTTAGTGGAGCCCTCGTGACTCCCTCAGTTATCACTACCCAACCCATGGTATTTTTTTATTCCATGGGGGTGAATCCTTTTGTATTTCCTAGTAGTATGCAGAATCATGATATGCATCCAATACCTTAGGCCTCTAATCATTTTTCTCTTAGTATGCTAGACATGTCTTCGCACTTTCCATCCTCTATCTCGTCACCTTATGTGAATCCTAGTTTTGGTTCTGGAGGTATTTTTGGGCTCTAAAAATGTCCTAAAATATAACCTCTATGCATCATCCAAAGGTAGGTTCTTGCGCAAGCATTTTACTTATCACCTACATAGGTTCTTACCATCTGTTTTCAATAACCATCCTCCAGAGATGCAACCCCTGCAAAGGGACAGCAATCGTAACAAAAGGAACAAAAATCGTTCCATTCAAATGAATACCAAAAGGAAAAGAAATTGTGACAAGGGAATGACAAGCGTTATATTGGGCCAAACTAATGTTGTATTAATTGAGTTGTAGTACTTTCCCAACTATCTAATTTTTCAACCTGGGGTCCGTAAACTGATGAAGCACACAGAAAGTATATGCAAGATTGAAGAGGGACTAATCTAATCTAATGTTTAAGATACAACTGAAATTGAATCATTAATATAACACACGACTGAAATTGAATCATTAATCTAACACACAACTGAAATTGAATTAATCTAGTTGTGTAAATGAAATTACTCTAAGAATGGGAAATTGTATGAAAGAAGTAATCTAGAAATGGAGAACTACATGAAGGAAAAACAATTACAACATGTGAAGAGTTGAATGACACAACAACATATGTGAGATCTCACCAATGAATAAATCTTATATTATAATAATCAAATCAATCTTTATAAAAGAATAATGAAAGCATGAAAACCAAAACCATGAATCAAATCTAAGAATCCCTTTCTCTTTTGAATCCTAATGACTACACTGATTCTAATTACATAATCTAACTAAATCCTAATTGAATTCTCTAATTCCTCAAATGATTACTACTCCCTCATGAAGAGAGAGCACTCTCTTTTATACATGAGAGCCTTGAAGATAGGATAACCATCTCATTATTACAGATCCACTATTCTCTCAACTATTTTCCCATTATTACAAAATATAATCCCTTCAAATCCTCACACATATCTCTCATATATCTTGGATAAGATATTCCAACCAAATCTCCATGATATTCTCCTTGGAATGGGCTTGAATTATCTTCTCAAATCTTGAAATGGTGGAGGAAGTATTCGAGAAGTCCTTTTGAATTAATCCTTCTCATATTCCTACACATTACAAAGCTCACACATATTTGAGATATATATGAAAACATATTGATTTTCTAAAATTTAGTCACAAATTCCTTTTAAATACTAAAATGAATAAAGTGGAGAACAATAAGGTGAAACCAAAGTATATTTATGGAAATGATATCGTGAAAGGTTAATGGGGTGATGAAATGTGGAGAATGATGAAGGGAAAGGTGGATGAAAATAGGACATTTATGAGCCCCAACATGCCCCCCAACTTAACTTGTTGCATATCCTCATGCAGCCATGCATGGATATCCTCAAGAAATTTTGGCATCTGAATGTTGGCATTGAGTGATGATAATGAATGTTTTTCAGGATGGGATTTACATGAGTAACAACTGACATTTTTCTTATGGTTGGTTCTTGTGTGACAACCATGAATATAAATAATGTTGGTTCTTGTGTTAACAACATTCATTTTGTTATTTTTTCTCTTGTTGTTATGATAATAATTTGCCCATATTCTTACTGGAAAATGAATGCTATCAATGTGCATAAGGAAAACATCATTGAGTATAAGAAAGCCCTTTTTTTGTATGTGTGTGAATCATGCCAATATGTATAACAATGCTTATGAAGCAAATTGCAATAGAGTATCGTTGGAAAAGAAATGTTCATAAATGGTAAATGAAAAAAAATGGAATGACGGTAGTGGAAAAGTGGAGTGATGATAGTGAATAAAGTCACCTACTCCGAAATTAACTTGTTGCATGTCCTCATGCAACATGGCATAAGTCATAGAAGTGAAAAGTAAAGGGAACTGGGTGAGGGAATCTTCCAAATTATTCATTGCTAGCAATTGAGGAATTACATGATTAAATTTTAGAAAATAACATACCTCCACTTACCCAAAATGTTGATGAACTATGCAATAGGAATATGGCTAATGCGGCTGCTAGAGCAGGGAAGATGTCACTACTACAGGATCATGTGAAAAGTGACTGTTGTTGTAGCTGCGACCACTGTTTGTTGGATCAAAGAATGTGAAGTGGAGTAATCTGAACTATTGTTGAATGAATCATGAAAAAGAGAAAGTATGAAAGTGGAACTGTGGTACTCTCATATGGTTGAAGTCATGCTGTTATAACTACTGATAGAGTCATGAAAAGTGTATAGTCTTCTCTTGGTGCTAAACCTGATAGTACAATTCTAATCATGTGAATGAAAGTGTCGATGTTGAGCATGAAAAAAGTCATTGGATTACCGACCAATGATGAATGTTGTTAACTAATGTGAGGCAACTCACCATTGATGTCAATGAGTGCCAAGGTACCCGAGTACATCTTGCGAAGTGTGAATAAATGAGTTGATGTCGAGCCACTTGCAAGATCTAACAATCAAGGGACATTGATGTATTCCCATGATTATCAGCGAGAGAATCTTCCATTGAGGCATGCAAACCTCCAGGTACACAAAATGGACTCTAGTCTATATCCCAGATAAGGTGTTGAGGTCAATGGGGCAAGAATTGTTGAAAGGTGGGCCTTAAGGAATACCACATCAGTCAACGTGATTTCTGATAAAAAGAGTGGTAGGACTATAAATGAAAAGATATCAGTAGTAACAGTGCGTATGGAAAGGCAATGTAGTCATGGAAAGGGAGCTAGATAGTTTTATTGACAAGGAAAACTTAATTGAAAAAGCTAAAGAGATGTATGTGACTCAGAAAGATAGGCGTGTGCAAATTGATGAAGGATAATTCAATGGAAGATGGGCTTCAAAACAGGGATGAACAATATGTTTTGAAGGAGAAATGGAGGAAGACATTCATGACGCAAATGGGTTTATGAAAAGGTTTTTGTATAACTACAAATGCCATGATGTGTAAGACAAGAATCAGCTCCTTCAAGCAGTCAATAAGACATGTTTTTTTCAAAAGTTTTGTGATCTTTGAAAATCACTTCAGCAACAAGATGCGATCAGTCGTGCGCCTGAAAAAAACTTAGTACAAATCCTGCATGAAAACTTGTGAGATGTTCGAAGAAAAATAGAACATGCAGAAAGAAGGAATAATGCGACAAAGTAAAAATAAATAAAATGTGGTTTTATACCTCTTGTCGTGGGCGTTGTGTGCACGTTTGTTTCATGTTGACTGCTTGCTTAAGTGACTCCAAGAACAACTTAGACTAAAAAAATCATTGCTTTGATATTGTTTTCAAGAATTATTGAAAATGCCCATTTGCTAAAAAAGTTTTTTTTTTTTTTAATCTTTATAAAAAAAAATTATCTTTTATAAATTTTAATTTTTTTTTAATTATGTTTGACCTAATTTTATTACTATACACATATTATTATTATTATTATATACATTTTTATAAGAAAACAAAAGAAATAAAATATTTTATAATAAACAAACAAAAAAAAGAAAATTCTTTATAATAAAACAAACATTTTTTTTTTGTTATTATAATTGTTTTATAATCAAAAAAAAAATTATAATTTAAAACAAACAAACAAAAACAGATAATTTAAATCAACCAAACAAAAGAAAAAAAATGAGATTGTTTTAAAACAAATTTTTATAATAAAAAAAAAATGTTATTATAATATTTTTTAAAATCAAACAAACAAAAGAGAGAAAATTAAAAACAAATATAAGAGAAAAAAAATCATTTTTTATTATAAAAAATAAACAATAGTTGTTGACTTTCTATACCTACGCCAGCACGCCACCATGAACACTCCAGAAGTTTGTGTCGCCCGAGCATTGAAAGTCTGGGATTTGTTGTGCATTTTCCAAAGTTCTTTGCACAAGTAAGCATTGATTGGCTGCCAACATGCCAAAAAATAGTTGCCACACCAAACTTCACATGCAGAGATTCTATGAGAAATCCTTCTAGTTCAGCGCCAATACTCCTCATCTGGGGCCACGAACAAATTTCCTTTCACTTCTGAAGGTGGGATTCATGCTTCTTCCAATTGCATATATTCCCCATTTTTCGTAGTTGTTATTGGCTACGTGCACTTACCCATATCGACACCTTGACATCCTTTGCATGAGGCTTGGTCCAAAGTGATTGTATACAACGGTTACCTGCATAGTCGAATAGTGTCTGATAATTCCTATATTGATCTTGATCCAGGTGGATATCGGTGGCCACCCACCTTTTCCGACTGGCTCAAAACAGTTTTTAGGTCTTGCCAATTTCTACCGTAGGTTTGTGTTGGGATTCTCTCATATCACTTGGCCCTTGAGTCAAGTCACCAAGAGAGGAGCTAAAGCAAAATTCTTTTGGTCTGAATCTCATCAGAAGGCGTTCGGGGAGCTGAAACATCACCTATGCTATGCACCAGTGCTCACACTACCAGACTTGCAACAACCATTTGAGATCAAGACAGATGCCTCTGACTATGCTATT
>ML779244.1:660375-722900 GCA_009831015.1 Picea engelmannii | reverse complement strand
GTGGGTACACTTTGGGATCCCACAGTCTATCATCTCAGATCGGGATAGTAGGTTCCTCAGTACATTTTGGTCCAGCCTCTGGTCGATGTTGGACACCAAGCTCACCAAGTCCACAGCTTTCCATCTGCAAACTGATGGCCAGATAGAGGTCGTCAACCAGATGATCGTACACATTCTTCGCATGTACAATTCAAAGAATCCACGCACATGGGATGAGAGCCTCCACTATGTCCAACATAGCTACAACTGGGCTCTCCATAGCTCAACTAGCCACATCCCCTTTCAAGTGGGCTTGGGATTCCAGCCACTATGTCCCATTGACATAGCCATGCCATTTGTGGCTACTCAGGAAGATTCAGCTCATGTCCAGTCTGAGGCGGATAAGGCAAACAACTTCATTGAGAAAATTCAACACATCCACCAACAGGTTCATTACATCTTAGATAGAGCCAATGCTAAGTACAAGAAACGACATGATCAACATCGGGTGCCACACAACTTCCAAGTGGGTGACAAAGTGTGGCTGCATTTGCAAAAGGAGCGCCTCGCTGGACCCCACCGCAAGCTTCGTCCACTTCGATATGGGCCGTAAACCCTTACCAAGGCTGTAGGGTAAAATGCCTTTGAGCTTAGCATTCCACCATTCCTTGGTCTACACCTAGTGTTCAATGTGGACCGCCTTCGGCCCTACTTTCCACCTCTACTAGACACATCCGACATGGCAGAACAACTCACAACAACATAATTAAATCCATACTGCATGGAACAAGCCATAATTGATCATATCATGGATACATAGATCAAGCACACCCGAAAATAAAGGATACTACTATATCGAGTTGTCAAAGCAGGCCAACTCCTTCACCAAGGCAAATGGCTCACCAGGGACCAAGTTCAGCAGAAGTTTCCTCATCTCATGGAAGAACTCAACGCAATGGGGACCATTGCTTCCTAAGGAGTGAGGATTGATCCAGGTGGATATCAGTGGCCACCCACCTTTTTCGACTGGCTCAAAACAGTTTTCTGGCAATTTTGGCAATTTACTATTTTTAGAAGGTTTTAACTTCCGGGGCCATTTTGAGGGCCTAAATGAAGGTTTTTTGAGATCGAGGTTCTCAATGATATCAAAAGGAATGATTGAGCCCCCAAAATGAATCTCCTCGACGATACCTTTCCAACGAGCTATCACACGCCTAAAACAGAGATCGTATGCAAAAGTTACAACCCCGGGAAGTTGATGTACTAACTTACCCAAACGGGGCCCACATGACTTTTGGCGCTTCATCTCCTAGGGTTAGGTTTTTGGATGTCTATGACTTTTGGAATTCTCATCTATTGTAAAAAGGCCTCTAGAGCCTCATTGTAATCATCTTCTCACGGATGCGAGTAGCAGCCACATCTCTTCTCAGAGATAAGCTACCAGTGCCCTAGCTAGTTTATTTCCATTCTGTCTGTAAGCATATTTCAGTCATTTGTTATTAATGAAATGAAGTCTTATTTCCGCTGCATCTCTGTGTTTATGTGTATTTATGTTTTTCATTGTGTTCCTACATAAATCCGGATCAGATCTTCTGCTTCCTCCACCTTGGTGTAATGAAAATCATCTCCTAAAGGCGCAACAAGAGTATTTGTTTTGTACAAGATAGACTTCTTCTTTTGTACTTATCCAAGAGCTTCAAGGCTCTTTCTTGCACATTCACAGAAGTAGTCCCAACTGGATTGTATCCCCATGGGCAAGCTCCATAGCCAAAACCAGGCATCCTACCAAAGTCAATCTGACAACATATAGTGGGCTCTAGTCCACATGTATGTGGTTGGTCATAAGAATAGAAGGGCATCATATGGAAACAAATATCAGTATTTTCGTCTCTGTCCCAACTTTTTTGCCACATAAACTCTAGTTTCCCTCCGTGCAACCTCATATGATTCAAGTTTCAAGTTCATTTCCTTCTCACGATGCAAAATTCTATTCCTTTCAGCCTACAAGGTTTCCGTGACCTACTCAAGTCCCCAGCCAAACACAATGATGATCAAATCGAAGAACACATTTCTCACAGTCATGGCAGTGTTTAGATCGTGGAGGCTTCCAGACATGACAGTAAGCACAACTCCAATTTCTATTTGTAGATGGAATTGATGGATTTACGTTTGCCTGGGCTCTAGATCCATTGGGGACTATACATCTAGTGGACTACCCTTTCAATGATTGTATGTAATAAAGAACCCCATCAGAATTGGAGTTGCTCGTGCATGTCTCTTTCCAGGCTACCTAAAATGCTTCAGTTTCATCAACCACCCCATCTCCTTTGGCCTCATAGCTATCCACGCTAAAGAACAGGCAAGTTGTTGTATCTAGAAGGATGCTAGTTGTGCATATTATCGCAAAGAGGTTGATATTTACGGAGATTATGCACACCATTTTTATGCAAAGAATAAGTTTTGATTCACTGTCAGCCTTATGGATAATCCCATAAACAATTGACAGGTAAGGCGATCCGGTTATTACCACTTTGATAGTGGCATGCCAGCTGAGAATGTGCATTTTAGAAACATACTCGAGCATATTGTTTCCAATTTTTGGGAGTGAAGCAACCTGACACAGAGGCTAACAATCTGGAAATGATATCACCAATATGGAAGCATATCGTTGCAAATCAAATTGATACAGTCAAATCGGATTTAGTCTCACAACCTCCGGCAAAAAAATCTTTGTATTCAGTTGAACGTATGAGTGGATCTCATATCACCCAAATTGCGTTAACTAATTTTCATTCATTGTTGGAGCTTCAGAGAGCTCACACATAGGCATAGGATGTTGAGATTCCTCCTTAGGTCCAGTGTCAATTATATGCTATGGTCTTGAGCTTCCGCTATGCTGCTTTCGGTTTGTCATTTTCTTTGTTTTTAGCAAAAATTGAATACAACAAATGTGATCATAATGAAGACCAGTAATAGATCCATCTCACTAAGTTACAATTCCATCCAAAAAAAAAAAAAAACTCCAGCAAATACCATGAGTGAGGCATCAATTCCAAGTACAGTAAAAACAAATGCACCCGAGAGAACTTGAAAGGATAAGTTTGTTTCTTAGCAAGTGGAAATGGCATCACTAGTTATATAGTAAGTATAAGATCCCATAGCAAATCAGGAGCGAAAGAAGCAGTTTACCCAATCCACAAAGCATCAAATACTGGGCACAGAGGTAGAGGTTATATGGAAAATATTTGGCTTGCTATAACAGATTTGAAAATTTCTTATTTGTTCGATCAAGTTTATGCATGGTTTCTATGCATTCATGATATTTTTCTTTGCTTGTAGGGTTATTTCCAGGTGTCTACAGGATTAGAAACAAAGAAAAAACATGGCGAGGTAAAAACACAAGAAGAGTGTGGTTGTAACACTGTTTCAGCTTGGAATTTCGTCGTGGAAAATCGTAACTTTTCATTTATTTCTTCTATTATGTTTTAAAAATAAAGAATAAAATAAAAATTTATTTAGCAAGGATCTAAAAAAAATAAAAATAAAAATTTACGAGCAAATGGAAGACGAAAAATAGATTAGGAGAAATTTTATTTTCATCAATTAATTGATATTCCTGAAATCAACCAATCATTCATCCTACTTTATAATCCTCGCAATCGCATGAAGCGCGGAGGAGAGCATACTTATTCTAGAAAACATAAAAAACTTAAAAATAAAATCCTACCTACACTACGCTAATTAGAAATGAGAGATTAGTTACGTATAATCAAACAACCAATGTAACCATGCATGCAACAGTGATAAAAAAAATGTTATCTTTCAATTTAGCAATTGACAGTCGAGAATATGTATGAATGTGTGAAATTAGCAGTTGAAACTGTAAATTAAAAAAGGAAAAAGAAAAACTAAATGAATCTAACCTAGTACTTGCTTGAAACCAGCATTCGATCAGGCTTTTGTAGGCGTAATTTGTATTAATCAGATCATGTTGCATCTCCTCGTTGTCCTCCTCGCCCTCTTGTGCACCTAATGATTCTTCATTAAACATGCAAGGTTCTTCGTATGTTGATTCTTTGTTCGCCTCAGGAGGAGCGAATAATCTTTCAATTGCTGTCAAGATATCCTCTTTCAGAGAAGAGGAGACCCTGACTTTTTCTAGGATCTGTGTAAGTTGTTCCAAGCTTAAATTCATTTTTAAATCATGTTAAAAAAAAAAGGATTCTTACAACACCCAAAACTAAAATCTAAATGAAAAAAACTTGAATAAAAGCACTCTTACTGAAATGGAAATAAAAAATAAAAAAAATTACTCTTCACAGTTGCAGAAATTAAAACGTTCCCGATAGTTGGCAGGGACAGTGAGGAGTCTCCTCTCACGAGCTTCTATGAACCTCAACACGTGTAGATCATAAAAATTAAAACTAATTTTGCGTGAATTGAAATTTGCAGAAATTGAAATTACTTCTACCTAGTTGGTAGGGAGAACATGAGGAGTCTCCTCTCACGAGATTCTATGTCCCCTTACCAACATATCTAGATCACACTTGCAGAAATTGAAACTAATCTTGCAGAAATTGAAATTAATTCTACCTAGTTGGTAGAGAGAACATGAGGAGTCTCCTCTAATTAGCTTCTATGTCCCCTAACCAACATATCTAGATCACACTTGCATAAATTGAAACTAATCTTGCAGAAATTGAAACTAATCTTGCAAAAATTGAAATTACTTCTACCTAGTTGGTAGGGAGAACATGAGGAGTCTCATGTAACAAGCTTCTATGACATGTTACCAACATGTTTAGATCACACTTGCATGAATTAAAATGAAAAATAAACTAATACCTCAATCCATCGTGCTTCCCCGGCAACAATGCCAAAATGTTGGGCTCTAAAGATGTCCTAAAATATAACCTCTATGCATCATCCAAAGGTAGGCGTCGGTGCAAGTGTTTTAGTTGTCACCTACGTAGGTTCTTACCTTTCGTTTTCAATACCTGTCCTCCAAATATGCAACCCCTACAAAGGGACAACAATTGTAACAAAAGGAACAGCAATCGTTCCGTTCAAATGAACAGCAAAAGGAAAAGCAATCGTGACAAAGGAACGACAGGCGCTATATTGGGACGAACTAATGTTGTATTAATTGAGTTGTAGTACTTTCCCAACTATCTAATTTGTCAACTCGGGGTTCGTAAATTGACGAAGCACATGCAAAGTATATGCAAGATTGAAGTGGGACTAATCTAATCTAATTTTTAAGCTACAACTAAAATTGAATCATTAATCTAACACACGACTGAAATTGAATCATTAATCTAACACACAACTGAAAATGAATTAATCTAGTTGCGTAAATGAAATTACTCTAAGAATGGGAAATTGTGTGAAGGAAGTAATCTAGAAATGGAGGACTAGATGAAGGAAAAACAAGTACAACATGTGAAGAGTTGAATGACACAATATCATATGTGATATCTCACCAATTAAGCAATCTTATATTATAATAATCAAATCAATTTTTATAAAAGAATAATGAAAGCATGAAAACCAAAACCATGAATCAAATCTAAGAATCCCTTTCTCTTTCGAATCCTAATGACTACTCTGATTCTAATTACATAATCTAACTAAATCCTCTAAATGAATCCTAATTGAATTCTCTAATTCCTCAAATGATTACTACTCCCTCATGAAGAGAGATCACTCTCTTTTATACATGAGAGCCTTGAAGATAATATAACCATCTCATTATTACAGATCCACTATTCTCTCAACTATTTTCCCATTATTACAAAATATAATCCCTTCAAATCCTCACACATATCTCTCATATATATTGGATAAGATATTCCAACCAAATCTCCATGATCTTCTCCTTGGAATGGGCTTGAATTATCTTCTCAAATCTTGAAATGGTGGAGGAAGTATTCGAGAAGTCCTTTTGAATTAATCCTTTTCATTTTCCTACACATTACAAAGCTCACACATATTTGATATATATATGAAAACATGTTGATTTTCTAACATTTAATCAGAAATTCCTTTTAAATACTAAAATGAATAAAGTGGAGAACAATAAGGTGAAACCCAAGTATATTTATGGAAATGATATTGTGAAAGGTTAATGGGGCGATGAAATGCAGAGAATGATGAAGGGAAAGGTGGATGAAAATAGGAAATTTCTGAGCCTCAACAGGTATGATGCCTCCTTATTCTCCCTTGTCATTTTGTGGGAGTCATATCCCTCAACCAACTCTTACGGTAGGAGGTTGGAATATTCCTTCCTATGGATCCAATCCTAGCTTCACTTTTTCAGGAGCAAGTGCTCAAATGGGAGGTAAGTCTACTTAGTACATCCTGTCCATCTATCCTTATTCTACTATGTTAGTTCCTATGAACGATTTTCCCATGGTAGAACTCCATTTGTCCTCTGGTGTTTCATATGGGGGGAGTCAGTTTTATATTATGGGAAACCCCCTTCACAGAGTTCCTTCGCCTAGGGGAAACATATATCATCACCCGAGTAAACCTTGACATGTTGTTTTATCTTCGCAAGCATATTCCTCAGTGATGATGCCCTTACAACCCTTAATGAATTAGTTTGGAGGGGGATACTTTTCCACCGGATAGGGACATGGTATATACCAGAACCCTTTCTAGCCTGCAATTTCACAAAACCAATCTTTTCTGGAACCTTGGTATGAAATTCTGCAACCAACCGCCACAAGTCTAGTCACTGTGATTCATACTGGAATTATATCACCAACCTATGCCAATCATGTTGGATATTGGTCGAAAACCTCTGCAAGTCATGTTGAAGACCAGCAAAAAACCGTTGCAATTCATGTTGGGGGCACAAGTCCAGTCACTGCAAGTCAGACTGGAATTATATCACCAACCTCTACTAGTCATGTTGGAGATTGGTTGAAAACCTCTGCAAGTCATGTTGAAAGAAGCAACCAACCACTACAAGTCATGCTGGGGGCACAAGTACAGTCAATGCGAGTCATACTAGCATTATATCACCAACCTTTGTTCATCATGTTGGAGATAGGTCGACAAACTCTACAATTCATCTTTAAGACCAGCCACCAGCCACTACAAGTCATGCTAGGGGCACAAGTCCATTCACTGTGAGTCATACTGGCATTATATCACCAACCTTTGTTGTTCATGTTGGAGATAGGTCGATAACCTCTGCAAGTCATGTTGGAGATTTTCTACTAGCCTCTGCAAGTCATGTTGGGAGCATGTCACCAACCACTGCAAGTCATGTTTGGGGAATCCATGTGATTGAGAAGCTTAAACATATCATAAGTAAGCCCAAGTTCCTTTATAGGTTTTGCAAAGGATAACACCTTACTTGTTTCTACCCTTCTACTGTTGTGGTACAAGAAGCATGGTTCTTGCTTGGGGGCCCTTTGGGTGTTGAGTCGTCTTTGGTTTCCCAATCTTCTTTTGTTGATACAACGGTCGTGTCGATGCAATATCCGGCTGACACCCCTCTTATTTTAGGGGATAATGTGTCTCTTGACCTTTTTTTCTCACATCATGTTCAACCAACGGTCATGTCGATGCAATCTTCTATCGACACCACTCTTGTTTGGGGGGTGATGTGTATCTCGACCTTGTTGTCTCACATTCTTTTCAACCAAGGGTTGAACAAGTGGTCGTGTCAATGCAATATTCGGTTGATCCCACTCTTCTCTTGGAGAGTGACAAGTCTAAGGAAGTGACAATGCCGATGGAATTTTCGGTCAATCCCACTCTTCTTTTGGGGGCTGATGTGTCTTTTGACCATGTCCTTAGCATTTCTAGTCTTGTACCTTCTGAACAAGGGATAATTTCACTCTCTTTGAGTATGCTCCCTCCAAGTCCCAAGGTGGTTTCCTTTGATTGGAATGATCTTGTAGAGCCTCAACTTCCTTCTTCTACACCCTTCCAGATAAGGGGCATTCTTTGATATATTGTAGAAAAGGTAACCTCTACAAGTATTTTATCCTCCTCAACTTGGAAAGCTTTGGGTTTACCAAGATTTTGTCAGCTATATATGAAATGTTGAATTTCAACAGAAGTTCTACACAGGAGCCTTGGCCTCCCCAATGATATCATGCTTATAATAGCATCACTGAGTCTTGTTTAAGATCTTTTCTAACTCTCTCAAAAAGCGAAAAGATTTTCGAGTGAACTTGTCTCTTTCACACTCGGCAATTGGATTTGAAAGGACATTTATTTGGTGTAAGTTTAACCCTTTTTCAAACCAAGTAGACTAATTTCGAAAAATGAACACTCTAGTCACTAGTGGCTAGAAGAGTTCTCTTGGGTATTATTTTATACTTTTTCAGGCCTAGGGGACTAAATTTACAAAAAAGGACATTCTTTGGATTTAAGTTGTAATTTCATCTCATTCTCTTGCTTGCAATATTGAGCCTATTGTTGATTCTCGCTTTCACATTATAATCCTATCACCTCAACAGTTTGCATCATCATCCAAGCAGAGCCTTGTTTATATCATTTGCAGCTTGACACCCTATACCCCAAGAGGAAACATTCCCCCAAGTGTCCATATCCAGCATGCACCTCCTTGCATTGAGAATAGGTATGGTCCATTGTTGGAAATATTTGCTTACTCACAACACTTGTTTCCTCCTCTATATCATAGCATTCATTTGACTATGAAAAAACAAAAAAAAAAACGGGTGGGAAAAGAGTATTATCTTATGTTGGCAGCAGTCGTGTTGCCTTTGAACATAGCACAAACTTTTGAGTCCACTTGTCATCAATCTTTTGGGTTTAGCATGACCTTAGGAAGTTGATATCATTACGTAGAGTTTACTCCCCTGACTAGTTACTCTTCCGATCCCTCTGGAGAGTTTTGATTGGTGCCTCATGCATCACAAAGTTTCATCATTGATTCTTTGTTGCAAGAGTCATCCATATGTCTCATGATCTTGTTCAAAGGATGTCTATCGGCATGTGTTGGCCATTTCTCAAAAAAGCGTGGTCCTTGACTGGGGGGCCTTCTGGTTCTGAGTTGCCGTTGGTTTCCCAATCTTCTTTGGTTGATACAATGGTTGTGTCGATGCAATCTTTGGCTGACACCCCTCTTAGTTTAGGGGATAATTTGTCTCTTGACCTTTTTTTCTCACATCATGTTCAACCAACGGTCATGTCGATGCAATCTTAGACCGACACCACTCATGTTTTAGGGGGTGATGTGAATCTCTACCTTGTTGTCTTTCATCCTTTTCAACCAATGGTTGAACAATTGGTCGTGTCGATGCAATCTTCAGTCGATCCCACTCTTGTCTTGGAGAGTGACAATTCTAAGGAAGTGACATTGCCAATGGAATTTTCGTTCAATCCCACTCTTCTTTTGGGGGGTGATGCGTCTTTTGACCATGTCCTTAGCATTTCTAGTCTTGTACCTTCTGAACAAGGGAGAATTCCACTCTCTTCGAGTATGCTACCTCCAAGTCCCAAGGTGGTTTCCTTTGATTGGAATGATCTTGTAGAGCCTCAACTTCCTTCTTCTACACCCTTCCAGATAAGGGGCATTCTTCGATATATTGTAGAAAAGGTAACCTCTACAAGTATTTTATCCTCCTTGACTTGGAAAGATTTGGGTTTTCCCAAGATTTTGTCAGCTCTATATGAAATGTTGAATTTCAACAGAAGTTTTGCACAGGAGCCTTGGCCTCCCCAATGATATGATGCTTATAACAGTGTCACCGAGTCTTGTTTAATATCTTTTCTGACTCTCTCAAAAAGAGAAAATATTTTCGAGTGAACTTGTCTCTTTCCCATTCATTAATTGGATTTGAAAAGACGTTTATTTGGTGTAATTTTAACCCTTTTTCATACCAAGTAGAATAATTTCGAAAAACTAACACTCTAGTCACTAGTGGCTAGAAGAGTTCTCTTGGGTATTATTTTATACTCTTTCGGGCCTAGGGGACTAAATTTAAGAAAAAGGACATTATTTGGAGTTAAGTTGTAATTGCATCTCATTCTCTCACTTGTAGTATTGAGCCTATTGTCGGTTCTCTCTTTCGCATTATAATCCTATCACCTCAACAGTTTGCATCATCATCCAAGCAGAGCCTTGTTTATATCAATTGCAGCTTGACACCCTATACCCCAAGAAGAAACATTCCCCCGAGTGTCCATATTCTGCATGCACCTCCTTGGATAGAATAGGTATGTTCCACTATTGGAAATAGTTGCTTACTCATGACATGTGTTTCCTCCTCTGTATCATAGCATTCATTTGACTATGAAAAAACAAAAAAAAAAGACGGGCGAGAAAAGAGTATTATCTTATGTTGGCAGCAGTCGTGTCACCTTTGAACATAGCACAAATTTTTGAGTCCACTTTTCATCAAAATTTTGGGTTTAACATGACCTTAGGAAGTTGATATCGTTACTTAGAGTTTACTCCCCCGACTAGTTACTCTTCTAGTCCCTATGGAGAGTTTTGATTGGTGCCTCATGCATCACAAAGTTTCATCATTGATTATTTGTTGTGAGAGTCATACATATGTCTCATGATCTTGTTCAAAGGATGTCTATCAGCCTATGTTGGCCATTTCTCAAAACTCTTGACTTTGCATGTCGATCATACCCTCAGTGTATCTCAGTGTTATTGAAGGTGTAAGTCCTACCATGCACCCTGGTCCTACTTTCCTTATGGGTAGGTAACCTTGAACCCAACAGTCGACATCTCCTCATTGGTCGTTGACTGGGGGGTTTCCATTATTTTCGACGATAACTAATCTATTCACACGTTGGGATCTCACACGTTGGGATCTATGCATTTTCTTGGATTCCATTAGCCTTATTGGCGGTTTCCTCGCCTTTGCCAGTTTGTTTCTTCATCGATTGCTATTCAGAGGATCTTTTTCATGCACGACTTACATCTGGTGCAAGTGAAAGATGCACAGGTTCGTTGGTTCGTGAACATGTTCATCATATGAATTCCTCCAAATCATTAAGATCCTACTTTATACCTCGTGTTGAATGATGAGAGATTCATTAATTCTCTCCTTTCAGCAGATCTTCTTCCATCGAATTCAGGCCATCTATTCTGGAAACGAGACCTAGAGTCCTATGAGTGCCTAGAGGCTTACATTAATCAGTGGCAAGTTATCTTTCCATCGACAGTTGGGAATACATCAATATCTCTTGATCAATGGATTATTCAAGTGTTTGACCTCAACACCTTTATTCACACTTGTAAGAATGTACTTGGTGCCTTGATACCTACTTTCATTATCGGTAGGTTGTCTCGCGTTTGTTAACGGTATACCTTAATGATCGGTAATCAAATGAAGTATCATTATGTTTGACCTCAACTCCTTTATTCACATGATGTAGACTTGCACCTTTGGTGAATTGTCTAGAAGACTTGAAGACATTAGTTCATAGTCGTAGATTTCCTGAGTTGATTCTATCATTCATTGGACCAGTACCTATATGACTTTAGTGATCATGGGAGATCATATTGTACTCCATTTTATACAAATATCTTTAGATTGATTTTGATACTGGTTTTCACTGGCCCTTGTACGTGACTATGGTAGCCTATGGCATGTATCTACTTTTGTATTGTCTATTCATGGCCATGAAAAACGGTTTGGTATATTTCCACATGGATCTGCATTGTAATTCAAATTGGCAACCATGTGCACAAAGTCATTATGGATTGTAATATTCTTATGAGCATCTAGTTCGTCCAACTGGGTCTCCATTACTCCACTTCTGGGAATTATAATGTATTTCAGCCATCACAGATACTCCTCTAACCACACACATTAGGGGGCATCTGTTATAGCAATATTTTCCTCACCCCATCCAAACTTGCTCAGAAGGCCTTTTCCATTTCCCTATGCAGACTTGAAGCCCCCTTTTGTAGTTCTCGAAAATAAAAAACATTTTTCCACATGCACACACCCTAATAGCTATACATCATTCATATACACAAGTTGCATCATTACAGCCTTCGTACATCGGGTTTTGTGCTCAAAATTAAAAAATGTTGTCGGGTTTCCATGTCACGTCACAGGATCCATGATCCTTGACCTTCCATATACTAGAAATGTTCTGACTCATCCCTTCAGTTCCATTTGAAGGCTATAAATGGACCTTATCCAAGTTGTGGAGAGAAGAGAAGAATTCAACTTTGAGAGCAAACTTACTCTCGAGAAATTATTCACTTCATATTGAGTTTGCATCCCTTTGTCATTTTAAGTCTGAACACATTGTTGAGCCCCCAAGCTCTTCCCTATTTAATGGAGAACCTCATTGTATCTCTTATATGAGCTTTCCTTTGGTGGAGGATTGAAGTGGTGGAGGCCCAGCTAGAAGGGACTTAGTTTCTCGGTTTCGAACGTGCCGACATAGAAGTTTTCCATTCATACACTTATGTTGATTACATTTTAATAGAAATACTCTTTTCTCGTCCAATTAATGTCTTGAAAATATTTGAATTTTTATTCCATGGGCATATTTGTTATGAATATTGATGGATTATTCTATTGTATGTGCTAACTTTATATATTATCACCATATGCTTTTGTATATTGGTTGTTGAGGAGAAGTTGCAAATGTATTGCTTTGAGTCAAGTGCTCAACGGTGGACTTCATTGAACATCTAGACGAGGTAGGATCCTTATTTTTTCTTGTTATAATATTTATTTATAGAGCATACTTGAGATTAGAGTTGATTTCTGCAGTTGTTTCCGTTTGTTGTGGTTTACCCCATGCCATAGAGTGATTTTCCTCGTAACAATTTATGCATATTTTCTATAGAATTCCTTTGGATGATAGGCCCTCAGTTAATGATTTGATTCTTTATTTAAATTCTCTTACTAATTAAACATATCATATAGTGAATGAAGAATATAAATCATTTCTTAATGTACATTTACATGTTGATTTGGATTCACATGAAAATGTTGAAAATACTAATGGTTTAGTTGGACTCTACATGTTTGGATCTTACTTTACTATGGGGGATATATATCAGAGAGAGAATTATTTTTTGGAAGAAACATATGTATCATCCCACCACTTCATCCCCCACTTTCTTCCTTCCTTGTGACGAAAAAATAGACCTCTTGTGTAAAAAAATCCAGTTCATATTTTTATGTGGATGACCAAGAGGAGGGTATTTATGTTGATAATGTGATGCTTCGGGTCACACCGATGGTTATGTCAAGTTCTCATTATCCTACCTCGCCTTTGTCATCACAAGAAAGGAAGAGGAGGCTCTAGAGAAAAACTTAAATTCTAATCATTTTGTTAATGAAGAAAATCTAGACACACATAACATGAAATTTTCATCACCCATCAATAAAGTGGAATTGATTTATGTTGATTTGAGTTGTTTTGATGTTACAATTTTTCTATTTAAATGCATTAGATCAAGAAGGTTTTCCTATTGTTGTTGGATCAATTATTGAACCGTCTTGTTCTAAAAATTATTTTGGTTTGCTCATCTCTTCTAACCATCATCATGTTTTAAAAGATATTTCAGATTCGCATATTATGCATGAGAAAGACAACAACGATGATATTTTAACTCAATGAGAAGAAATAAATATACAAGACATAACACTTTTATCACAACAATCCACTTTTTTTTTTAAAGAGGAAAACCATGTTGAGGAAAAATGTGTTGATTTTGAAACCATTCCTAGTGTGGAGCCTATCGATTCACAATCATTCACCATTGTTCTTAAGGAGGGGTAACTACCATTCAAATAGTCACCTTTTAAAAATGTTTCTTGTTCAAGAGAAGCTTTTCATTCTCTTAGTTCTTCTACTTAATATTTTGTGTATCATGATCTCTTTAGTGGATTGATCTTATAGGAAGCCACCTATTGTCCTATTCAAACAAACTCAATAGAGACGACCTCTTTTGAAGTACTTAATGGTGGTAATATGCATATGTAAGATAGAGAGAACAAGGTCGATTCTCGTTAACTTAGTACAACTATGCCTTATTAAACTTTTTCATGGGGTGAAGGAAATGTTGTAGCAGATGTATATCAAATGATGTCTTTTTCTTTTTCATCTTAATTTTTTATCCATAGAGAGTCTTCTTTTTCAAGTATCCATTTAGTTGAGATTGTTGATGTTAGTGGCTTCCACCATTGTCTTGAAGATATATCCCATACCATGGTGGATGTCAGTCCATGTATATCATTTGATTTTACTAATTTATCTCAAGTTTATGGTTGCTTGTGTAAATGTGTTGAACCTGCACAGAATAGATCTAGCTAGAAAATACCACACACATTTGCAAAGAGAAATTAAGAAAGAAGAAGCAAGAGAGAAAGAATGGAAGAATTCTCATTAACCATATTCCACACTCAAAGAGTGAATAATTTACAATATATATAGGATACATGAGTTAATAATGAGCCATAGTGGTGATCTAGAGTGATCTGGACACACACCAGCAGTTACGGGAGTGAACTGCCACCTAGTCTAGTCTCTTAGGCAGTTACGATAGTGAATTTCCACCTAGCTGAGTTAACTAGTCAACTAGTCTTCAATTAACTGACTGAACAGAGAGTAGTGAGGAGTAAATCAAGGAATCAAGGGAAATGTGTCAGTCTAGTAATTATCCCAAGGAAAGTTCGCATTAACATGGTGATGATCCCAATGTTGCATGGTGACAAAACCAATGCAACATCTAAACTCAACTCAACTAGTCAAACTGAAGTGTCAACTGAAAAGAATATTCTCCAGGTGGAATATTCTCCCCTAAAATATAAGAGACTGGATAATGACTAATTATGAATAATAAACAAGGAAAAATAAATCCTAGGTGTGTGTGAAGTAACTCCAACACTCCCCCTGAACATCACTATGGTGAAAATAAAGAATGGGTCCCGGCAACAAGGTCATGTTAGGTACCCAAATACAAAAGATACACTGAAATAAATGAGGAAAGAGGGAAAACCTCATGGTAAAAATCCCCCCTCAAATTACAATGCATAAAAAAAATGAGAAGGAACAAAAAACAGTTGTTAAGCAACCATGTCCTTCACTCCAAGAAGACCTCGCAACTGTGCAAGTGTGTTCTCGTTGAAGATTTTGTTGAAGATGTAGTTGTCTACACAGATATGATGAAGTTTATGCACCATTGATATGTCCACACATATCCACTTTATCTTCTTGTAATGAAGAATATCCAAATAAATTTTGGATGAAACTTTGAAAACCGTGCGGTCATTTCCGAAAAAATGATGAAATTTTGTAGATTTTAAAAACATCATAACTTCACTTTCCGGACTCCGTTTCAGACAATTTGTTTTTTGAAATTGGATATTTTCCCGAGAGGAATTCAAATATCCAATTTGTTTCTGCAAATTATTCTCAAAAAATATCAGAATTGAGTCTGATGTCCGCGGCTCCCTTTTTGTCTCCTGAGATGCATGCATGGTGCATGTAAAAGTGTCTGCATGTGACTCCTAAGATGCATGTCATATATCTTCCACATGAAATTTAGAAAAAAAATATGAAATGGAGTAGACATCATCTTCAATCATTGGAATACAAATTTCTACAAATACTTGTGTAGAAGACTCTTCAGAATAAGAGGCTTGATCTTCTGACGGTTTCTCTTCTGGATCTATGTTTCCAATCCCCTGCATGCAATCTTCACAATCTTATTTATTCCCAAATAGAACCTCCAATATGGTCCATAATTCATTTGGATTTGATTCTTGTGAGTCATCATATACTTGATGGAGAATTTCAGGAGAAATAAAATAGAGGATACATCCTATGGCCATATCTTGTCTATTGAGAAAATCATTTTTCTCGTTAGCAGAATCAGGATCTACTTCCATTGCCATAGTAATTTGGTAAAATCCTCTGCATCTGAGTAGAAGCATAATTTTTGGCTTCCATTCCAAATAGTTATGAGGCATGAGAAGTATTTTCGGTGAATAATCCATCTTTTTTGTGTTCTTCAATCTTCAGTACCTGCAAAAATAATTTGCTGTAGATTTTTCTTAGTAGTCCATTGACTCTAATACCATGTAAATGTGTTGAAATTGAAAAGAATATATCTAGCTAGAAAATACCACACACATTTGCAAAGAGAAATTGAGAAAGAAGAAGCAAGAGAGAAAGAATGGAAGAATTCTCATTAACCGTATTCCACACTCAAAGAGTGAATAATTTACAATAGATTAGGATACATGAGTGACTAATGAGCCATAGTGGTGGTCTAGAGTGATATGGACACACACCAGCAGTTACGGGAGTGAATTTCCACCTAGTTTAGTCTCTCAGGCAGTGACGAGAGTGAATTGCCACCTAGCTAAGTTAACTAGTCAACTAGTCTTTAGTTAACTGACTGAACAGAGAGTGGTGAGAAGTAAATCATGGAATCAAGGGTAATGCGCCAGTTTAGTGATGATCCCAAGGAAAGTGCGAATTAACATGGTGATGATCCCAATGTTGCATGGTGACAAAACCAATGCAACATCTAAACTCAACTCAACTAGTCAAACTGAAGTATCAACTGAAAAGAATATTCTCCAAGTGGAATATTCTCCCCTAAAATATAGGAGACTGGATAATGACTAATTATGACTAATAAACAAGGAAAATTCTTAGGAAAAATAAATCCTAGGTCTGTACGAAGTAACTCCAACAGCTTGAGGTATGATTCTATGGAGGCTTTCCAAGACAATGAGGCACTTTGGTTTACACCGATGGTTATGCCAGGCCCTCATTCTTTTGGTTTGTCTTCAGGGATAAACAAGTTTACTAGTATAAAAATTCTCTCACCATGTACACTTCACATAGGTTTTATGCATGGTTCTTATTCGTTAATGCCAAATTTTATGATAGAATTAAAGCATGGTTGGAGGGATCTTACTCGGATATATTTCACATGAATTATCACTATGACATATTTAATATGGTGAATAGAGTTTTTGGTGTTTTAATTTTTCCTATTTTTACTCTACCTTTTCTCCAAGTTCTGGTACTAATATTTTGTCATGAACATATGTTTGAAGGCTTGGGATTACATAGATGGATACATTGGAATTATGACTTTACATAGTTCATTATTTTCAACCATTGTAGTGTAGAATAGGAGTAGAATAGGATAGTGTCTTTTCTTTGCATAGTATCTATTTTTCTTTCTAGTTTTTAATCATTTTTCTTGTTTCCTTTTCTTTTATTATTGTTGGTTGAACAATAAATGGATTTCTCAGTAAAGGTGGAAAGAAACAGAGGTCTTACATGTTAATTTTTCCCTTGAATGGATCTTTAAATTAAAAAAATTACTTTTTTGGGAAAATTTTGTTTTATTTCATTCTCAAAACTTCCTATATGCTAGGGTAATTTTCAGATCATTGATTATATGCATTTTCACCATGCCAAACCTTTTTCAAGCATTTGTCATATTACAAGTGGGTTTTTAAATAAAAGATACTATTCAATTCCTCTTGGGACGAAAATTAGCACTCAGGTGTGTTCCATCTTTACATATACATGATTCTAATTTGAATATTTTGATTGATAGAATTTTTTTAGAGTTATGATATTGATGTCTCATACATAGTGAAATAAATTTTTGAGTGTTAATTTTTTCCCATATGAAATTCAAGCCACTCCAATTCCTTGTAATTTCCTTGGATAATTATTTTTGGGTTTGGAGTTATCAAAATGGTTGCTTACCCATTGATTGTTTTCTTTGGTTACTTTCAACCGACGTGATTTTTTGTGTATATTTTTCTTAGCATAATGAGCATCGTTGATTTTCTTTTGAGTTATTTTATTTCACCACTTTTAGTTTTAATTTTTGGGCACTAGATGCACATATCTTATTCTCTATCTAGACAGTCTTTCAAGGATGTGTTTGGTTATTAATATTGCAGCTTACTTAATTCACTTTTCATCTTATACACAGCAGCAAGGGATATTTTTCATATTGCATGGAAGCATGTTTTAACATTATGGGAAGCATTGTTATATCAATCTTCTTGATGGGATCTCTTTCAGAAATTGCTCGAGAATTGATCATGTTATTCCGTAATCCAATGGTTGACTGGAGATTTAATCCTAGTCCTGTCAATCATGGGGATTACAGGCCTGGTCTTTTCTTGGAAAACATTTTGCAGTACTAATGATTTTGAGTCACTAATTCTGGTTACATTCTTTACTAATCTAATTTTTATCATGGTTAAGTATTGTTTTCTTGTCTCGATATTGAAATCATTCAAATTCTTGGGAGTTGCAAATACCTTGGTGATAAATCTCAATGCAACTTCTAAGATTCTAAATTTCATATTTTCAACATCTATGTATACTTTAAACATGGTATTCAAATCTAGTGGGTTGTAACTCGTTAATCTATTGGGCCTCACATTCTTTAGCATTACAAGAATTTGAACCAATAACACCGAAATGATTCAAATTTATTCATATCTTGGAAAGATAAGCATGTATAGGTCATTTTATGTGATCTATTTTACTCATTACATATTTTCTTCTACACACTAGAGAGACAGGTCACACATTCATCGACAATTCATTTCCCCATATTGTACATAATATGTAAGCTCAAGGAAGTGAAATTTCTAGTTTCTCAACATGGGAAATTCTTGAAAACTTTATGATATAAGTCTCTTGGATTTTCCCATCATGCCAAACTCAACTCATTAGAAATCGGGCTTTAGTCATTTCATTCATTTATGATTTCTAATCATATCTTTCATTTATGATGGGGGAGTCAATCCATCTAGGATGTGATCTAAAATTACTTGAACCTTTCTAGAGTGTCTTAATTGCTCCCATTTACATCATGATTTCCTCTTGTCTCTCATAAGGTGGAATATAATCATAATGATATTTCACTTTATTATCATTAATGACTAGAGGAAATACAAACCTTCTTATGCAATGTTGAGGATTTGTTGAATCGTATTTTTATTCATAGTTTAAGCATGACAGGTGTTTGTTGGTGGACAAGTATCTTTAGAGCATGGATGGAATTAAAGTTCTATGGTTCTATTTGTGTAATTTGATTGATTATGTTTATAGGAACGAGATGAAGTGTCTAGGGGATCCAAATCTCACAACAATGAATAACACTAAGTCTCACATCGAAGATAATATTGTGTGAAAGCACATGGTGCTTGTCTCTCAGGAAAAAGGTTTTGAGATTAAACTGAATGGATGAAAGACGAATGCTTGAATGGTTGCACTGGTGTTATTCATTTACATAAGTTTTATGACAGCCAATATATTTTAAGTTTACAGTAGCTTAGTGTGATTTTCTTAGGATTAGTTTAATTTTGGTCTTTATGTTTCTTTCTAATCTAATTTTATTTCAATAAGTTGGTCATTTAGAGGAAGAGCTCTTTCCAAACTGTCTAATAGATGATCATACCATTCTCTTTTTTTATGTGGGTTGGAAAATGGCTTGTGCAACCGACAACTCAGAATTTTTTGAAAGCAACTTAGGGAAGTGTTAATCTACACTTCGATGCTCAAATTCTTTTGCAACATCTTTTAATTAATCAACCAATAATGTCACCAACTAAATAGTTGATTAGAAATATAGTGTATTTCATGTTTTCATGTGTTGGTTTTTGATCTAGTTTATATTTGGAAACATTTTCACGATTATTTTTTATGACCTCCATAACTATAATATCTCGTCTTTGCCTCATCAGATCGAATTATTTGAATATTTTTGGTTAATGATTATCCTCTATGGAAGACAAAAAGTGATACTTTCCTGAAAGATATTCCATGAAATTTATGTTGTTGAAAAAATCATTATTTTCAAATGTGCAAAGGACTTTCTCATGTCTAGAAGGGTTTGTGGAATGTTTCATGTAATTGAATTTTTGAAAACATGTTTTGACTCAACTTCTCCACTAACCCATTTTTCTAGGTTCCCAAAATATTTTTCTTGTTTCACTAAATAGCAATTGGATTAAAGGATCATGTTGCGAATTTTTTCACTAGATTATTAATTCATGTAATCTTGTTTGTTCTTCATTTTAGATATTTACCCTAGGAACCTTTTTATTGGGCTTGATGTTGAATGGTTAACATTTCTTGGCTAATTATTGTCCTTGGATTACTTTCCAAACTTTCACTGAAAATTCTTTCGTTGATGATACTCATGATGTGTCCCATGCTGTTGGGATTACCCTATATTTCAAGATTAATTCTTCTCATAATGATTAATAGACTGTGGTTTTGATTTTTCTTTTAGTTTAGTATAGTCACTTTATTTATTTCATTTTTTACATAATTTTACTTCCTTCTTTTCTTAATTTAGCAACCATGACAGTGGGATCATATTCGTATACCATCAGAGGTGAATGATAAAATCATTGGTTGATCTGGATGAATAATCAAGTGGAAATGAATATCTTGGTGAGACTTTTGGGGCATTTCAACAATCTCAATTTTTTTCACTAAAAAATCCCAAATATGTTGGAACAAAAGCTTGGTTGGATATCGATTTTCTTGGTCACTTCTCATCATAGTTGCTAATTTTGGTTTCCAGGTTATGTGTTATTTCTGGAAATATTTCCTAATGGGTCTTAGCTTGTGTGAAAATTTTACTTAATAAATCTTTTTTCCTTATTCCAATTCTTGGAGATGAAACAATGATACCTTTGTGCATATCACTCATACTCTATTGATGGCATAGATTTATTCCTTGTTGTTGGGTTCTCTTCTTATTTTTCACCTGGTTTCATTTTATTTTGATGATTGACATTTTCAGTTTCTGACTTTTCTTAGTTTAGTTTTTTTTTCATGTTTTATCTTTAGTTTTAGCACTTGTTTTCTTCTTGTACATATTGCTTCCATATTTTAATTTGAATGTTAGTATGTTCCCTCAATTGATTTGAATTTTTAGTATGCCTCGAGGATTACTCTTTAAATTTTAGTAAGGGGTTGGTCCAATTTTGATTACATACTAAAGCAATTTTTACAAGTCATGAGATGCATGGGTTGCTCTAATTGAATGAACATTCATGAAGTTATTAGTTGTGGATATGGACTGATAGTTGTGGTGGAACACATGTGCCTACTGAACATACCATGTTAATCCATAAGTATAGGAAAGTGTATATGTACCCTTTTATTTGAGCTCCATCCACTTCATATTAATAAGATGGCCCATACTATGATGGTTTTTTAGGATACCTACAGGTTAAACTCAAATGCATAACATCTACTCATATAATCAAAGCAACCCTCGTATAACCCCACTTACTTCACACCCTATGTACATATGCATATCTATATATAAATCTAAATGGGTGAACATTTTTTAAATAAAAAGGAAGTTGAAAGAAATATTAATAGTGTGGGAAGTAAAAGTAAACCCGTCGGGGCTATGGACACTTTCTGGCAGGAGGGATATGATTGTATGGTACTAAGGAATCTTCTTCGGGATTATGTACACTCACTAGCAGTGAAGCAATGCTAAGAAAATAGATACAAGGAACATACTTATGTAGATGTTTTCTTGATATAAAAGGTGGAAACCCATGGTTAAACCAAATAGAATTAGATGTAGTTAGTAAAGGAATTTATCTCACTAATTGGCTCTTTGAAAAGGGTGTGTCAGATAACAAGTACTTCAAATATTGGGTTATATATTTTATAAATTCGGCATCATTTTGGTACCCATGATTATTGGAAAATTGTCTATAGTTTGTCGATATTATCTTTAACATTTAGATCTAAAGTAAAGGCCCTTGAATTCTACTGAAAAAGATAATTGGTTCTTTTAGTGTGTTTCCATTTGTTGAGGCCACAACAACCCCCTATTTTACTTTTGATTTTACAAGTGAAAGGAAAGCGGACCCCTACTAAATTTTCAACCCTAATTCCTAATCATGTACTTCTTGCAAGTCCTAATGTTGATTCTTTATCTACCATGAGGGAGTTGGGGGTTTGATATTGATTTATGATTTTCTTGAATGAGTTTGTTTTTGAGGGTTTTTTGAATGGATAACTTAAATTCTACATCCTCTTTCTTGCATATTGTGCTTAATGTATTCATATTTATGATCTTGTATGTTTATCATACTCTTTGGTTTCGAACTCTTAGCTTGAATTGAAAGATCACTAATCCTTCCTTTCAGTTTGATACTTGGTACATATAGTTTTCAAAATCATGGATTATTATCTTTGGACAAACCCAACACTCACTAATAAATTTGTTGAAGGCATAGAATGTAATGTTTATGGTATATTGGCAAGTGTATTCTTAATCACATAACTGATCTCATATTTTTTGTGGTTGCAAAAGCGGGTTCACAAGGTCACTTTCTTTACATGATAGCTCCATCCTTGAAATTCATGTCGGGGAATCCCTTGATCTTCTTCCTCTTTCCTAGAATTATCTATATGCGGATCTTGTCTATCATTGGAAGCCAATAGTTAGCATTATGAACTAAGCCTTGTCTTTCCCAAGCCTCATCTAGATTTGTTTTTTTATCACCATTGCATTGATGAGGCTGTAACCTCGATCATTTTCCAGAACCTTGATCCTTACCAGGCTCCCCCTTTTCGATAAGAAAATTCACCTTGAATTGCACTTACCCCTAGGTATGAAGCTCACAAAGCTATCAGATCCGCCTTTCCAGCAATCCTCTCCTATGAGCTCATAGGATTTACTCTATTGGGAATCCACGTCCAGAGTATTGAGTTTGCGTTGTGTTAAGACTAGTATGAATCCAAAAGGTCGAAATCCTATTGGGTTCCCCTCATAGGGTTTGTGTCATCGGGATGACCAAGTAAATTCCCTTATGATATTCCTAAGGTCTGAAAGGTGTGACCTTCTTTGGATTGATCTCTATCAGGTTCTTCTTTCAGCCTCCCCTCTCTTTAAAAACCCAAGCCAGAGACTTATTGAACTTCTTGGATGTAGAACCTTATCATGTCATCACCTAATGCTTTCTCACCACTTTTCGTAACCATTTTCATGCATTTTGGTCTAATGCAAGACCCTATTCCCTTATATGATCATATTCTCTCTATTTGCAATCTTATCAAACCTACCCTTCAAGATCTTCAGTTTGACTGGATTGGCATGTATTGTGTGCCTAGATAGATTTGATCTCCTTTTATCATATGAGTCTTTATTTGTGATGTTAATCTGTCACATGACGTGTTTTATTTTACCCCCTGGTCGCTTTCCATTTTTCACATCTAAATTTGAGCGATTGTTATCATTATATGACATACCTACACGACTCGACACCCAGAAACTATATGATGATTAATTAATAAATCAAGCCATCAAAAGCTTAGCCCATTGAAACTCACCCTTTGGAGCTCACCTTATCACACCTTAGGTTTGACTTCTGACCATCAAACTCTGATGAGTTTCCATCAAAGTGAATTACCATTGGACTCTAATGATCATGCATAAGTTTCACCTTTTGACCATTGGACCCCAATGGGATGAGAAATATGGAGGATTATTATTTTAATATTTGTCATGAGCCATCGAGAGGAGTATTATTTAAATATTTTCCATATCATATCGAAGTGTTATATTCCATCAGAACTTTAGTTTATTGGGATGGTGTGACATTGAATGGATCCATCAGAATGTTTCACTCATTGACTTTACCATGGGACCCCGAAAATGAACCTTAGGCTATTTAATATTTTGGGTAATTTTATTGATTTTTATTCTATTAAATTTTGATTTCATGTGGGTTGAGGGGTAATTTTATTAATTTTTATTTCATGTAGGTTATTTTAGTTAATTTTGTTATTTTCCTATTTTGTTTCTTTTTTATTTTTATTTTCCTATTTTCACTATGGTAATTGGCCAAAATTACAACACGAGCCCTGAGTCCTATGCCTCCTATAGGTCCTTATAAAAATCAAGTATGGGGGATAAAAACTATATTAACATTTAGTCTTGAATTGCCTTATACATGTGGTATAATGATTTTTAAGTTAAAGATCAACAACTTAGATTCCCCCATGGGTCGATCAAGGACAATTGATCACAAAACTTCAAATGGACATATCTTGAGCTACATTATATTGAATCAGGTCTATGATACCTCATTCGAAAATTATCGAGTAGGAGAATGAATTGGGAGAGGACTTCAGGCCAAACCAGTGACAAAAAATCCCAGAAAATGTAGAGACTAAAAGATCATGAAATTGGGGGGGGGCGGGGAGGTTGGAATTGTTTGTTCAAACTTATACGGCCATATATGGGTTACAGGAAAAAAAAGCATTCCCAGGATATATCACCGGGAAAATAATAGAGAATAGAACAAGATGGTATAGTTAGTGTTGATAGATTGAGGGCGAAAATTCAGAAAATATAGAAAACATAAGAGGTCCAAATTTAATTAGAAAATGGGTTATGCAATGTTTAGGAAGTCATATCTAAAGCTACATGGGTCAAAATCATACCTGGAAGAGCACATTGGAAGGATGAGACAAACAATAATAAGATGGGATGATCTTAATCATTAAACTAACACCAAAAACATTTTGAGGAATAGAAGAAGAGACAAACAAGTAGAGTTAATAATAATTTTAAGTAAATATAATTTTGAAATGCCTTAAGGATAGAATAACCACTCAGGAATCTCTTCAACTTATGTTTATAACGCTTAACTATTCATGTACAAAAATGTAAAAGAAATTTGAAGTTCATATTGACAAAACAAATATAAAGGAAATGAAAAGTCACAAGAACTAAGGAGTTTGTCTTGTCTTATAAAAGAGAACTCATTGAATGTAATAAGGGAATTTTTCCCATTGTGTAGATTGGTAATACTCTTATTGTTGGATATACGAAGAGAAAAAGTTGTTTTTGAAGTCACAACTATATCAAATACATTTGGGACTAATTCATAAATGTGTGTGTCATTTGAGTTTTTCTTAGTGTTGATCATATGAACTATTTATGTGCTTAGTATTTAGAATGATTATGATGTTGTGATTTCTAATGAGTACAGGGATAATGTTATAGGTCTCTTATGTAAACATTTGAGACAATATTTGAAACATTATTGTTTTTACATATTCTTAACAACCATGAACTATTTCTGTTGTCAAAAATATCATTTTAAGTTGTAGTCATATATTAGTTTTTCTCCTCTGTAAGATAGGTTAGAGTTAGTTGTAGATTAGTTTGGTTTTTTTTTTGTTTTAGAGTGGGTTTAGAATTAATTAGAACTCTTTGGGGGGTAGTTCATTATCTTTCCCATTTTTCTTCTTTAAATTCTTAGTGGAAACGAGGCCCACATACTCGTCGAAAATGCTACACCAAATGAGACTAGGTCTAATTGAGACCTATCATTGAGAGTTCTCCCTCACCTGCTTGAAAGGCCATTTGGATCCATCAACACATTGTCAATGTACCATTTATTTCCTTTATTTTGGACATGAAGTGAAATTTGTACAAGCATATATTTATCCTTGTTCTGGTATTCTTGCACCTGCTTCTTTTTCCAAACTATTATGGATTCTTTCTTTTGTTTGGAAAGGGTATCATTTTCCTTATTTTTTCTAGGAGATTCTACAATTCCACTTATACCAAAAGTGTTATGTGCCCATATTTTTTGCACATATAAATTACAATATTATAATCAAACAAAGGGGAAAATGAATTATAGTTTCTATTTGAGAACCCATAAGTAATCATGTCTTTGTTCCACACATAATTATTACATTCTCTACAATCTATTGTTTTATGACCAAAGTAATGGCAAGAAAAAATAACCAAAGAAATTGTTTTGGTATCGAGTTATGCGAGGCTACCTTGGTGGAAAAGTCCTATGAATTTATCCTTGTTGTCCTTGTAAGGAAGGTCATGTTTCTGAGAGACAGCATTCTCTTTCTTCTTGCTTCCTTCATTTTATATGGATCATTTGAGAAAATCATCATAGATTTTAGATTTTCTTCATTCATCTTCTTTAGTGTCTTTGTAGCCTTAGAGTTTGAATTTTCTTTAGGAGTATTTTGATTCTTATCATAGCAAAGACCGGTCTTAATGAATGGTGACCTTTGGCAATTGATGAAATCATCTAATATCTTAGTGCTCTTTTCAAACTTCAAGATTCTATTCAACTGATAAGTTGAGGTCTCCAATTTTTTTTTTTAATGGAACAATTTCATATTATAACTTTTCACAAATTTATTCCTTTTAACTAACTTCTCTCCACTTATTTCATCCTTTTTTTCTCCTCTAGTTGAATTTTTAGGTTCATAATGGTCTTTTTTTTTCTTCAGGACTTTATGATATTTTCACTTTTGAATCATTATCCTCCTCTTTACATTTATGCAGATGCTTCTTTTGTTTCAAATTCTTTTTCTTAATCTTATTTATTTCTCTTAAGGCACAAATGAGCTCTTCTTCAAAATCCACTTTCCCATCTATTTCAAAATTTTCCTCTTTTTCTAAATCCATCATTTCTTTCTGTTTGTCTTCATTATTCAAGACATAGATATTTGTTTTGATTTCCATAAAGAAATTTTCTTCTCTATCACTATCATAAATGATTTCGTTGCTCTCTTCAAACGAGTAACTAACCCCTTTACAATAGAGACTCTTCTTTTTCTTATTAGTTTTCTTCTTCTTTTCATGCTTGCTATGTTTGCGCTTATTTTTGTGTTGATGATGTTTACTCCCTTTCTTTACATTGTGGTATTCTTCATCATCACTAATTTCATCCTTTTCGTATGGACACTTAGCCACAAAATGTCCTACTTTTCCACTATCAAAGCATTTAAAGGGAAATTTACCTTTGTGTTTTCCATATCCCTTTTTGAGTTTTCTCAAAAAATGTGCTTCCTTTGCATTTGATTCATATTTGGAACAATCACTTGATTTTTGTTCTCTATTCTTCATCTTATTTGATGCTTTCAAAGCTACTTATTTCTTTGATGGCTTTTCTTTTTCAATCCTTACTTCATATGCAATGAGAATCCCATGCAATTCATCCATTGTAAATTTATCTATATCCTTCATTTCTTCAATAGCGGAAACTTTGGCATCAAATATTAAGGGGAGTGACCTTAACACCTTTTTTACAACCATCAGTTCTTCAAAATTTTCACCAAGTCTACTGATGGTGTTGACAATTTCATCCACATGGAGGAGATAGGATTCAACATTTTCTTCGTCTTTCATTTTCAAACTCTCGAACTGCCTTCTATGAGTTTGGATATTTTCCTTATTAACCTTGTCATCACCTTCATAGATATTTTGAAGCTTGTCCCAAATTTGTTTTTCTGATTCACAATCAATCACCTTGACAAACTAGGTTTCTAATAAACCACACAAGATGGCATTCATGGCTTTTTCATTATTTTCACTAGGATTCTTCTGAGCCGCATTTATTGGTGGAGTTGTTGGGGATATATAACCAATCATGATTGATTTCCAAATATAAAACCTAAGAGCCATTATATATGTTTGCATCCCTATGCTCCAGAATGCATATTTTGTTTTGTCGAACAATGGAGCTTTGTTTGTGGAGAAACCTTCCGAAAAAAGCATGTGTGCTCTTGACATCTACCTTCCAGCGGTTATAATGTTTCTGAAGGAACCAATTCTAATACCAATTGTTGATCGTGCACTTATACTAAGAGGGGGGGTGAATTAGTATAAAACAATCTTTTACTTATTTAAATTCAATCTCCACAATAAAACAATCACACATAAGATATATCAACTATAGAACATGGAACACGAGATTTTTGTGGAAACCCTTTCAGGAAAAAACCACCAAAAATTCTCTTTATAACTCTGTGTAGGCACCAACCTACTATTAAAAATATTCATAGGCACCAAGCTACTAAAGACACCAATCCCCACTAATACAAATCCTTGTAGGCACCATCCTACTCATACGAATCTTCATAGGAACCAACCTACCGAAGACACCAATCCCCACCACTAAGCACCAACTTAGCAAGAGACGCCAAACTCTTTGTTTGAGAAGAACTAACCCTCAATTACAATTATTCATTTCTTGAATATGAATTCTTCAAATAATTATTCATATTTCCTTCTCCATTCTTCTCGCACCTTCTTCACAAACATTTTTATTCTTGAGAGACTCCTCTTTATATAGGATGATATTTATTTTCCGCTCACACATATTTCCCTCCAATTCTTTTTGAATTTATATATATGTATTAGATACCCTTCATGAATATTTGTGGTTATTTGAAAATACACATCAACCATTAATTAAAAAGTTAATTTCTTTTTATTTTCCCAAAGCCACCTTATCTCCTAGAATCAAGGAATGAGTGATCTTCCTCCTAGAAAATAGGAATTTACCTAAGATAAAAGTGGAATTTACCAATGAGCCTGTGGGTTTGGAAACCCGTGGTATTACATATAGGATAGATATAATTATGCATGTACCGAACATAATAAACATCATCATGCCAAGTCATGAACATGTGGGTTAACCCTCTCTACATATGTTTATTAAAATAATAAATATATGTTGATTCAATCCAATGCCTGGTTAACTCTTGTATATCACGGTCTTTATATTTATTACTTCCTATGTATTTTTTCCTTTAACATCAATGACAATATTGCTAACGATTATTTCCTAGGGTCAAGTGGGTGTAGGTAAGGGATGTTATAAACTTTGCTTTTTGTTGTTGGGCTTGTTGGTACAATAAAGTATACATCCTCTAATATATTGAGATACATCTTCTTGCATTTTGGGTCAATACACATACCTTTTTAATTTGGAAACTATCTTCCTAACTCCAAAATTCCCTGCAACCTTGGAGGTGCAAGCCTCTTTAATAAGTTGCAATCTCTCACCTTTAGGGACACAAATCTTGTCTAGCTTATAGATAAACCCATTTTGGAGATGATAGTTAGCCTTATTGTCACCTTTTCTACACAAATTTAGCATTGTAATTGTTAAAAAACCTCTTTAAAGTCCTCATCTTGTTAAGCCCTGAGAAAAATCCACATGTAAATCCCTAGATATTGGGTTTTTATATTCTATTGTTATATTAGTATTGTCGGTTGGACCCTTTAATTATAATTGTACCCTTGGTCTCCTATATATACCAAGGAGGCCTAGTTTTAGGATCATCCCTTATTGAATTGTGTATTGCATTTATTGTAAAAGGAGGTTCCTCCTCAAAGTGAGTTATTCATTGGCTATTTTTTGGAGTTTGGTTCATAACATTTGATTTCAAAGCATACGATCCTAGGGTTTTTCTCCTTTGAGAAAGTCATCTTGTAATTTTATCTATAATGTTTTTTCAAAGAAGTTTAAGACTTTGAAATTTTCAATATATTGTGGATACATATCAAAGTACTTTAGGTAAAAATTTCAGGTGTTGTTTCATTATATTTTCTGAGATATAGCCTATGGAATTTAGGGTTTGTGGCTAGTATTAAAATGAGTTTCAAATGAATAATCCTGGAATTTTCAATATAACATTTTTTTGGAAAGGTTTCATAATATGAAAATATCATAATCCTAAGGAGGCATATCCAATTACTTTTGGTAAAAATTTCAACCTTTTTTTCATTTTACTTTCTAATATACGGGTTGTGGAAGTTAGGGTTATTTAACTAGTCCTAAAACTAGTCCCAAACAAACATTGTTGGTATAAGTTCAATGTTTGAAATTTGGAAAGTCAAAATTGAGTGCCACTAGTTTATTTAGAAATAATACAAACCATCATATTTTAGGTAAAAATTTCATAAATAGATCTGAAATATTGGACATGTGGCATTTTGTACAAGTTCATTATATGGAAAGGGCCAAAAATCAGCAAATTTTGGTAAAGTTACCATAACTTTCACTTGGCACATAAAATTTCTGTCATAATTGGTGTATTGTAGAGAAGAAACATAAAAGAACTACAAACCAAAATTTTAGACTTAAAAGGGATAAAATTTCAGAGATACATTAGGATAAAGGTCATCCAACAAGACAATCATCCAATTAGGGTTTTAAAGGTACTTAACTTACAATTGGCATAAAATTTTATTGGACGATCTATTTTTGGTGATTTAAAAATTGTGATACAGAGAAAAAAGAGGAGTATTTTTTTTTCTCCAATGGCAAGGGGTTATTCAATAATTTATACTCCCATTAAACCTTGATATATCTCACACATGACATCTAAAGAAAGTGAAGATATCAAAAATATGGTATGCCAATTGAAGAACCAAGTTGATGAATTGAGTAGTAGTGTGTTGAAACTTGTGAATTTATCATGTTCCCAACAAAAATATAAAAGGGAAATGGAAGATAAAATGGAAATATTGATTAATCAAAGGATCAAACAATTACAAAATTCCTTCTTACATACCCTAGATGAGAGATTACCTAAAGGACATATCAAATGCAAGAAAATCATGAAAATAAGGAGAACAATAGTTTTGAACCTAAGTCACACATGGGGAATATTTCAATACAATTGGGGAGCATGAATATTGAATATCATAATCATGAGAATTCATCATTCCAAGATCTACATCATCTGGGGTTCAACTCAAGACCAAGGAACTACTTAATTCCCAAGATCAATATGAGGAATTTTGATAATAAAGATCATATAATATGGATATTCCATATGGAGCAATTCTTTTATCTACATGATTTGAAATTACTCACTTGATTGCAAATAATTGTAAGTGTGAATTGTCTTAGCTCAATTTTTAAATCACTTAATGAACAATTAAAAAGGTTGAATTGGAGAAAAGAATAGCATAAAATAAAGATACAATAAAATGCAAGGTTGTTAACGAAGTGCACTCATCTTAGGCTACATCTCTGAGTTTGCTTCCAATGACTGACCGCTCCATTAATATGAAAAATGATTATTACTTCAATTTGGTCTCCAACCTGCAACCAAACTTGTCTTTGGGTCTACTACAACAGTAGGGGCTTTCTAGAAAACCACTTCCTACTCTCGGGTTGCCAGGAAATGTCCTAAAAACCTCTCTTCTTAAAATTACACCGGAAAAACATATGTATAATTATAAATTTGCAGCCAATCCTTTCAAGCTTTATGACTATGGCCTATTGGTAAAGTAAATTGGTTATATAATTGAGGTCATAGGGTCAAACCTCATTTCGTTGGGATTTTATGGATCTAGAAATATATACAATTTAAATATTACAATCTCTACATGCTATAACAATTCATTTATTTGTCATATTGGCTAAAACATTGTAACTGTTGGGTGGAGGTCACGGGATCAAGCTCCTGAACCGTCTACTTTTTGGCAAGGCATAAAATTTGAGGGTTGAATATAATTTTTCCATTGTCCATTATAAGTGACATCAGTGGCACAACGATAAGACATTATGTTTTTTTCGTAGAGGTTGGGGGTTTGATTCACCTGCCCAATCCTTCCTAGGTTGATAAGTCCATTTTGGGAAAAATGGGGTTGGCATGTGACGGCCTCTGATCGGTCCACGTGGATTCCATGTAACCTATACAGACAACCTACTAATTATATCCACATCATCCATCTTTCCACATCATTTATTCCCACGTCAACATCCATACAACACAGTTAGCATGCCACATTAACATCCATACAGCCCAGTCACCATGTCATATCAGCATCTGTACAGTCCAGTCAACATCCATACTACCACATGTCATGTTTGTATGGACACATGTATTTTCTATACTACTACACGTCATCCCATGATTATGCCACGTGTCCACATTGTTACCTTTCTTCTTGTTTTGCCAAAACTTCAGAATGTCATAACTTCTCATACAATGTGCATTTGAGCCCATTCAAGTTGCATCGGAAATATCTCATAGAGCTCTTCGAAATGGAGACCTTTTTATTAGCATTTGAGTACATCATTTTTTATCGATCACAAGATCCACCTGGATCACTACACCTAGTGCCAACATTACAAAAGGTAACTCTTGCATCCTTGCATTTATAAAATGATCAATTTGTCTGGTATCAATGGCTTTCTGAATAAAAAAGGATTATGTTGTGTATTTATTCATTTTTACAGATGAATTGATATCACATTATTGGTATTTTAAGATAAATGAATTATTTAGTCAATTTATAAATCTACAACAAAGAGGTCCAATTACAAAGAACATTCAACAATTCCAAAAGCTAAGTCTCAGGTTAAAGAACATTCTATAGGATAATTTATTAGATATATTTTTGGGAAATTTAAAGAAAATAATTCAACATGAGGTGTGTATCTTCAAATATGAATCCCTAAGCATGATTTTACTGTTTCCAGAAAAGTTAAAAGTAAAAAAATGGCTACTAGAAGAGTGGCCACTAACAGTTATAGAGAGAACCATGTTCCCTCTCCTAACCTCATTCAACCTACAAGGTTGAAACCTCAGAAAATGAATGAAATAAGATCCAAGGGACTATGTTTCAATTGTGATAGAAATTATAGCAAGGGGTAAAATGTGGTGAGAATAACTTATTCTACATAGATTGTGAAGAAGAAGAAGAAGATCAAAGATTGGAACCATCACAAGGTATCGAACTCGAAGACACTACTCCAACCATGTATTTTCATGAATTGGTTGGCATCAATACTCCACAAGCCCTCAAGATAGAAGGATATAACATAAAGAAAAAGATAATAGTGTTGATTGATTCTGGTAGTACCCATAACTTCATTAAATGAAAATAAGTGAAACTTATCAATTGTTTTGTATATCCAACACTAGCATTTCAAGTAATGATTGCAAATGGAGGTACCATAAATTTTTCAGGTAAGTGCCATAATATTAATCTAAATATGGGGGAGTATTTATTATATAGTCCCATTATTGCAATCCAAATGGGTGGTGTTGATGTTGTATTAGGGGTCTGATGGGTACAATCATTGGGAATAATTGCTCTTAATTTTCAGGAACTTTTCATGAGATTTTCCTTAGAAGGAATGGAAAATGAACTCATGTGTAGCCAAGGGAAGCCCTCTAAATTGATAATCTCTAACAACATGACAAAATTACTCAAAAAGGGACACTATGGTGTACTTGCACAATTGTGCTCACTAGATGTTGAAACATCTAGACCTTCTTTCCAATGGATCTCCAAAATGTTGCAAACAAGGATTCCAAAGTATTTGAAGAGATTCATAAGGGTATTATACCTTATTGAAATCATGACCATGCTATTCATTTTCAACTAGGAAGTGTACCACCTAACATTAGGCCTTACAAGTACCCATATGCACAAAATATTAATATTGAGTGTATGATTCAAGAAATGTTAGAGGTTGGCATATTTCAACCTAGTCAAAGTTATTTCTCTTCACCAGTGGTGAATGGTTACAAAAAAGGATTGTCCATGGCATATGTGTCTAGATTATAGACACCTCAACAAAAATGACCATTAAATATAAGTTTCTTATTCCTACTATTGATGAATTATTAGATGAATTGCAAGGAGAAACGTTTTTTACTAAGTTGCATCTTTGTTCTTGATATCATCAAGTCATAACGAGGAAAGAAGACATTCCCAAAACAATATTTAGAACACATGAAGGTCATTATGTTTTTTTAGTGATTCCATTTGGCCTTACTAATGCACCTTCAATATTTCAAAGTTTGATGAATTATGTTTTCAAACCCTTACTCAGAAAAATTGTGTTCGTATTTTTTGATGGTATACTTATGTACAAAAAATCTTGGGAGGATCATGTACAACATGTCAACATGGTGTTAAAACTGTTGTAATTAAAACAACTATATGAAAATCCTTCCAAGTTTTTTCTTTGGAGTTCAAGAAGTGGAATATCTAGGTGATCATATTCTATCACATGAAGGTTTCAAAGTGGACCCTAACAAAATTAAAGCTATGATGGAATGGACAATTCCAAAAACCTTGAAGAATCTTAGAGGATTGTTATGATTGATGGGATATCATCACAAGTTTGTCAAGAATTATGGTCAAATAGTAGCACCTCTAACAGTGTTATTAAAAACTGAGGCATTTTCTTGGACTCAAGAAGAAACCAAATATTTTGAAAAGCTTGAGGCTATGTGTACGACTCCTGTCCTAATCATGCATAACTTCACAAAAAACTTTATTGTGGAATGTGATGCCTCAAGAAATGGCATTGGTGTAGTTTTAATGCAAGAAGGAAGGCTCATTTCCTTTGGAAGTAGCCAACTTACACAAAATAACTTACTAAAACCCATTTATGAAAAGGAAATGTTGGTCATATTATATGTAGTTAATAAATGGAATCCTTACTTAATAGGAAGACACTTCAAGGTAAAAACAGATCATGATAGTTTAAGTACTTCTTGGAATAATGATAATCTTCAAAAGAGCAACAAAAATGGGTTAAAAATATGTTGGTTTGGGACTTTGAAATTATCTACAAAAAATGGTAGCAAATGCACTTTCAAGGAAAGAAGAAGACACATAGGGTCTACTATGCATTATTTCCATTTTTCAATATAATTGGGTGGAAGAAGCAAAGACAGAATGGAAGAAAGATCAAAAGGTATTCAAGATCATTCAACAAATACAATAGCACCCAAGTGCAATTGATAAATTTGTGTGGAAGAATGATTCGCTATGGTATCAAGATCGCTTATGTTTATGTAAGAATTCCCAACTAAAATAGAAGGACCTTTTGGAATTGCACACTTCTCCTATGGGAAGACATTTAGGGTTTTTGAAAACTTACCATAGGATAAAGAAGGAATTTTTCTAGGAACGTATTAAAATTGATGTTCAAAAGTTTTTGTTTGAATGTGCGGTTTTCCAATAAAACAAGGGAGAGATAGTCAAGACCCCAAGTCTCCTATAACCATTAGCTATACCAAGCCAATATTGAGAAGAGGTTTCAATGGATTTTATCAGAGGCCTACCCAAGTGTGAAGGAAAAAATGTCATCATCGTAGTAATGGATTGACTCGCAAATTATTCCTATTTTTTCTCCCTTTATCATCCTTTTAAATCAAGTATAGTAGCCACATCATTCATTAAAACAATTCAAAAGCTACATGGAATCCCTAATATTATTGTAAGTGACAAAGATCCAATTTTCACTGGAAATGTTTGGACTGAATTATTTTCTTGTTTGGGTACTCAATTGGCTCACAGATCCTCTTACTATCCTCAATTCGATGGTCAAATTGAGACTGTGAATAAATGTATAGAAGGGTATATTTGTTGTTTTTCATCTAATATACAAACACAATGGGTCAAATGGTTTCCCTTGGAAAAATAGTGGTACAACTTATCCTTCCATACTTCATCAAAAATGTCCCCATTTATGGCACTTTATGGATATTATCCTCCATCTATCATATCACCCTTGAAATGGAAATCAAAGGTTCAAGAAGTAGAGGACCACATAGAGCACTAATAAGAGGTTCTCAAATTATTGAATGACAAATTGGTTACAACAAAAAATAGGATGAAACAACAAGTAGATCACCATCACAATCAAAGGGAATTTGAAGTGGGGGATTGGGTATTTCGGAAGCTTCAACTATAAAAATAGATGTACCTCAATCAACAAAAGAAGGACATTATGGCCCCTATAAGGTGTTGCAAAGGATTAGAAGTATGGGTTACAAATTGGAGTTACCTCAATTTTTACATGTACATCTCATCTTACATGTTTATTTCTTAAATAAGGTAAGCGGTGATAATATCCCAGTTCAAACTATTTTGCCAGAGATTAATGAATAATGGAAAAACATACTAGAACCATAAATAATCCTTGAAACAAGTGTTAAGAAAATGTGAAATCAATAAATTACTAAGCACTTCATTAAGTGGAAGAACCTACTAATAGAATAAGTGACATGGGAACATGAGTTATTCATGCAAAAACATCCACAACTAATCAAGTGTTGAGGGAAATGTTTGTTTGAAGGGGAGGGGCATGTTAATCCCCTAGGAAAAGCCCCATGTTAAGCATAAATCCCCATTTAAATCCCTAGATATTGAGTTGTTATATTCTACTATTATATTGATATTGTGAGATAGACCCTTTAATTGTAATTGTACCCCTGGTCTGATATTGTGAGATAGACCCTTTAATTGTAATTGTACCTATATATATATATATATATATATATGTTTTAGGTTCATGTCATCTTGTATTGTGTATTGCATATACTATAAAAGGAGGTTTCCCCCTCGAAGTGGATTATTCCTTTGTTATTTTTGGGGTTTTGCTTCATAACACATATTCTATGTATTCCTCTTTGTATGTATCATGGATAAAAGGTTTAATGTCCATAAGAGTTCCCAATTCTGTAATCTTGGATGTAGGTGGCCTTTGAATCATGTTTTCCAACTTATTAGTGTTTCCCTTCTTATATTAGATGACTAGATGAAACTACTACAAAACCCCATCCACTTGCAGTGTCTAGTTTTTTGAAAGTCACTCTGGGCTTTGCAAATACTACAATGGCTACTAATGCATGTGGATAATGGTTTCCTTTCCCATAAAGTGGTGCTTCCACTTATTAGTAGATTGAATTAGGGCATATATATTCTTATGATATGTCGGGTAGTTCAGGACTCCCCCATGAAACATTTTAGAATGATAGCATATCGGCTTACCTTCCTATGTCGAGACTGCTCTCATAGCATATACATTTGCATCTATATACATTTTGAAATACTTTTGCAAGTTAGGAAATGAAAGGAATGGTGCTTGACTAATCTTGTGTTTCATCTCATCAAAATATTTATGTTGAATATTTTCACGCTGAACACTATTACCATTGTTCGTTATAGCATGGAGTGGTGCAACTACCATTGAAAAGTATGCTATAAAATTTCGTAGGTACTACATTTCCCCAAAAAAAAACTAACTTTAGTGAAATTAGTAGGAACTGTCCACTTGAGGATGGCCTCCATCTTTGTGGGATCTATATTGAGTTCCCTTCCACCAATAACATACCCAAAATACACTGAGGATTACTGAGAAATCTCACATTTCTTAAGGTTAACTAGCAAATGATTTTTTTTTCAGAGTCTCTAATACATGCATGAGAAGTGATATGTGCTCTTCCCAGGCAGATATATAAACCAATATGTCATCCAAATAAATTATCATGTTGGGTGTAGTGTCATTTTTTTTGTCCACGTGTGTGCGCATACTGACCTTCTTAACACTAGGGATTTTTAGACCCAAGGTTCGTCCAGAGCGTGTCCAACGAAAAACCCCTAAGCATTGACATATCAATCCTCGACCATGGTCATGGAAGGTCTCACCCGAGATGCATAGAGGATCACAGAGACCATAAGCTCTTTTGTTGTGGATGGAGGATTAAACACATGAAACACTACTACTATCAACATCCATGGAACTCATGTATGACATACTATTTTTAGGAATAAGAATTAAAACAATACTCACACATATTCATCTCATTCACAATAGACACAGAATAGATCATAAATGTGATATATTTATTATTGGGGACATTCCATCATACAGATATATACAATGCACTGAACAATTGCTTAGGCTATCCATAGAATTCATATCATTACTATATAAAACAATGGGAATACAACATAATTTGGCATGCGCCTTAGGACTTAGACATAGTAAAGACACAAGAATATATTCAAAACATCACAAGATTACAATGGGATCATAGTGATCTTGAGACTGATATCTAATCGCTTGTTTCACACATTAACTAGCTAACTCATGTTCTAAGATTAGAGTGCCTTTTTTTATATTTCGTTGTTGGGGAGCATTGTCTTTTTCTTCTCTACTCCACTCGCTTGTCTGATCCAACTGCCTCAAATGCTTCTGGTGGCTACCATCACTCCATGTAGAATATATGTGTCAAGGGAAATCTCAACTTCCTAGTCATCTCATCTTTTGGTCGCCCCACGTCTTCATATGCTGCAAGTGATAATCATTCTGGGAGATTTCCCAGCGATTCTTTTCTTGATTCTAATGGGAATCTTCTTGGTTTCCGGTGAAATTTACAAAACTTGGACTAGCATGCACTTGGTATCCTTTACACTTTGCGTGCTGCTAACAAAACTCAGATTGATGTGTAGGTTATGTCATTTATCTACGCATTTCCTTAAATTCACACAAAATTACGGAATGAGTATGCACAACTTTTTTTGTGCACACACATAAAATTGGACCTAAAACTTTGGGTGCCAACATATTACAAATGAATCTAAATAGGGATGCAATACATCATTCATTAATCACATAATTGTAGCTAGTGCATTACATAAACCAAAAGGCATAACCAACCATTCATATTGACCTTTCCTTGTCTTGAAGGTATTCTTCCAAGTGTCTTATTATATAATGCATACCTAGTGGTATCCCATTTTGAGATCCAACTTGGTGAAGTACTTAGCATGCTACAACTGATCTAACAAATCATCAATATTGGGTAACGGGTACCAATTATTGAGTTTGATCTTGTTCAAAGATCTGTAGTTGATACACATTCACAAAGTCTCATCCATGTTGGGTAATATGATTATAGGTGATCCACAAGGTAAGGTGCTTGGTCAAGTTACTCTGTGCTCCAGTAGTTGCTGCAAATGCTTCTTCACTTTTTCTACTTCCAAAAAAAACTATCTATACAACCCAATATTTGGTAATGGGTTGTCATGAAGAAATTGCATCTCATGTTCTACTTTCCTCTTTGGAAGTAACCCTTTAGTCTTTTGGAATTCACTCCTTTGTATGCTTGCAAAAACTCATCAAACTGATGTTTCTTCTCTTTAGTACATCCCTTCAAGGATGCCTTTACTCTTACCAATAAAACAATACATACTTCGCACTAGAGTTAATCAACTTTTTGGCTTGGTTGGAATTTACCAAAGAGATATTTGACTTACCTTTATGTGTGTTGATGATGTAATATTTCCCATCCTTGATCAAGTGGTAATAGTTTTATCTCCTCGTGAATATTGCATCCCTAATATACATGTAGGGGCTTCCAAACACTACACCACAGACATCATCGGGGTACTACATCTAACTCCACTTCACCAATAAAATATGCACTTATAGCAAACTTGATCTCACACTATTTTTTTATACTGAGCTTTGCATCCTTGTTTACCCATCTCAATGGGTATGGGATAGGATTATCATGAACTTCCACCCAATATTGTTGAACTAATTGATTGTTATGGGGTTGGCCTATAAACTTAAATTGAATAGAGCATATAACTTGGTATTTTTTACCTGGATATTAATATGGAAGATTTTTTCATCTCCTTTTCTTCCTTGTGATGAAGGATATTTAGATTCACCTTCTTTTGCATTGTGAAAACAATATTCTCATCCACATCAGAGATAATCTCTACTAAGTTACTTGAATCCATGGCTATCAGGTTCTTCTTCTTGGTGTACTTCTTATGGTTCTTTTTATTCAACTCTAAATGTAGCTTCCAACACTTATCTTCAATGTGACCACTGACAGTACAATGGCTGCAATGGTTTCTTCTTCCCCTCCTTGGAATCATCTTGGTGGTATTTCTATTTATAACCTCTTAGATATAATTTCATATGGTATATGTTCTATAGGTATTATGATTGCACATGGGAATCATCGATGATCCTTTGTTTGAAGAGAATCGCTTTATTTCACATATGACTATGTAGACCCCCAAAAACTTGAGGAATATGTATGGGTTATTGGCAGATATACCCAACATGATCACCATGTTCCTGAACTCGTTGGTGTGCTCTTTCACACTCTACCCTTGCCTTTTCTTGAAGTGATGCCAACAAATACATTGGTCATATACATATCCAACAGTTTAAAAATGGGACTTGATGAGGGTTTTTAACACCTACCACTTAGTTACAGGTAGAACACCCTCCATTCGAAGTGTCACTGTGTGGATTTCTCACTAGATTAGTGCATGGCCCTTTAGTTTTATTCAAGAAAATGAAATTTTCTTCTCTTCATCTATATTATCGACACTAAAATACACTTCTAAATATTGCAACCAATGATTCAAATTAACAACATTGATCTCACCTTGGTATGGATTGATGTCAAAATTATATTTCATTTTTAACAAAGGTTGTGGAGTGATGTCACTAGAATTTGGCTTCTCTTTCTTCGGATCTTTTTTCAACTCCTTTTTTGGGTCTTCATTATCTCCCAATTTCTCATTTGATCCAAATTATGAGTTAGATGCACCAACACTCCTTAAGGTGTAAACTTGTTCACTATAGTTGCATGAGAGTCATGTTGCAAGAGATATCAACAACTTTCTCTTCCATCCTCACAAATATCTCTTTTACTACATCCCAAGGGTTGTTATGAACAAACTCATCCACCATGGCTATGGTTCGGTGACTTCCTTCTTAAGCCAATTCATGGATCCTATAACTTTCCACAAATACCCCAAAGGAAATTTCTTCAATACCAATATGATCTATAAAACACCATGGGTATTCCACTAGAACTTAATAATACAATAGTTCTTGTATTATTCCAAAATCGTTTATTATGAAGGTTTATTTCCTTAGATCTCATATTTATAATAACTAGATCATTGCTCAAATTTATGAAAATAATTGAATTATGAAAATCAAAGAATGATCAAATGAACACACCATCCACACAAATTAATACAATATGTATCATGGGAAACCCAATACGGGAGAAAACCTATATAGAATGTGATGCCTATGCTCTACTTTCTTTTCTTCAGTTATGAAAATGAAAATACAAAGAAAGGGGAACTCATTATGGAGTTTCCTTTGAAACTGTGGCATGAATGGCTACTAAATAATATTTTTCCTCCTCTATTATTTTCTTGAATCCTACTACTACATTCTCCTCTCAAAATGGAACAAGTACAATGCTAAAAGAATGGAACCCCCTCTCCTAGTGACCTAGTATTTAACATAGTCTTATACATGTCTAGACGTATGGTTTTTGCATCCTCAAACCTCAATTAGCATTATGTTTTAAACCTTATGGAATATTCTTGAATGTCCACATGTTACTATCCCCACATGTGTGAATAATGGGGGCTATCATGACATCCACTCGGTAGCATGGTGGACAACTAGGTAGGTCAACTTACAGGAGGCATAAATTCTACATACAAATTTAAATTGAGGTGATTTTCACACCATTGGAAAGGTATCTATGTGTATAATATTTTCAATGGGTTGGAAGCTATTATTATAATAATTTTCACCCAAAAAGTGTAGTTTGATGCCTCAAAATGGATCTAAAAGGTATTGGACCCCAAATCTCTAAACTAGAACCTGCTACTAAATTGGGCCATGCAAGCCAATTCCTCCCATGGATGAATATGGTATAGATATTTGTTCATCGTTATGAAAGGGTGCATTGAGTGAGTGTGGTGAATGTGAAGAGGGTGTAAATGTGCATGACTAGACTATGTGGATGTATAAAGTGTAATTGTGTATCCATTGGTATTGGAATTTAGATATTTGATTGCATTGTGTGAATACTTTATTGTGTTGGTAATGCACGTATAGTGAAATTCATTGCATTTAATATGTTTGACAAATGAAAATGATTAAATTGGTGGTGTATCATAATTATGTGATCATTTCCTATTTTTTTATTAATGTTGTAATGATGGGTTATATGCTTGAATACTCATCATTATTTGGCTAAATTAAATTTATGTCAAGAAGGATAGAATTGCAATTTGAAATGTCTTGGATATGGGAATGAGTGTAAGTTCATAATGAAGAGTTGTGACTACTCCATTCAAGGGCCAAACATTATGAGAAGGATTCTTATAGTTGTGGTTTCCATATGAAATATATTCAAATTTATTATTGAAATTTGTATGTTGACATCTCATGGTAATTGTATGTGTATAACATAGGTGAGATGATGGATATGTCTATAGGGACATATGATGGCTACTACAAGCTAAAGAGAGAGAGGAGGATGCTACTATGATGACATTGGAACCTTGTGATATGCCTTGATTACATTAAACTATTGTTTGTTAGAGGTTCCAAGTGGGACTCCCTAGAAATATGATGTTATAAGGATACACTTTTCTTGTTAGTGAAATCCTTGGAAAGATGGATCACCTAAGGGAATCTTTAGTACATAAGAGTATTCATAAGTATGGAAGGGTGAGTCTGGAAAGGAAGAGGAAAATTGAATGAATCTATTATGAGAGGTTCATGTTAGATCTTGTTTTGGGATCAAGAAGGAAATATATGTTTTACATGTGTCAAAGAAGATTGTGAGATGAAACTTTCCCATGGCATCTTTTGGAGTAGAGATATATTCATACAAATAAATATCAAGTTGAATTGATGCTTTATATTTTTCTATGAACACACACACACACACACACACACACACACACACACACACACACACACGTGCGTGTGCATGCTTCAATTATGAATTTGAAACTCCTATGGATATGATGATTGATGTTTAAAATGGCTATGACGTGCATTTTTTCCTTAGATTATTGCTATAGGCATATGTTGGAATGCTAAGACTAGTGGAAGGAATGGTTGAGCATTATTGTCCAGGATATCCAATAGTCATGCAAAGTTGCAATGAAGAAGATAGCATTGCATGTGCAATTGAAGAATGAGGTCATGGAGTATTATTAAAAAGGAAAGAACAGTATGGACATGGTTACTCCAAGGGGGTAAGTATTGTAATGTACCTAGTTTCAACCCATGGATTGTATTAGAATGGGTTATGTGCCAAGTGTAAATAAGTGTTGAAATTATGGGACTCAAGTTATATAAATTATATTATATGTAAAAGATGTAAATATCCTATATGGATTGCTAGTGCATAGCACAAGGCTAAGAACCAGTTAGTGAATTTATTGGCATGAATTTTATTAATATGACTTTGACGTACCATGAGGTAGATTTGTCACGGTACTCTTGATAAATATAGATATTGTTTCAAATATTAGTATAAAGGTCCAAGGATTTTTGTGGAAGAGCATGAGAGGGGCTATGATTCCACTAGAGGGGAAGAGGAAAGGGGTTCCAAAGGGGTTATAAATAATCCTATAATCCTAAATTGTCTAAGTATCCTAACCTTCATGTTTTCACCATGTGATTTATTAAAGACCCCATCCACCAATCATTGGATGAAGGTGGTGATTGGTGGGGAATTACAGCTTCCTTAGTTATGAGAGAATGAGGATTGAGTACAAGTATGGATGAGTGTAAGAGACTTGATCTCCATAAGGATTAAAACTACATGGATTTTCAAACCATATATTTTCGCATGCACTATCTTCATGTTATTTGAATGGACTATCATGTTGTCTTATTCTATGTTATTCATTCGATACTATGGGATGTTAGGAATTTCATGCTATTCCATTTTATTCAAGGGATTGTAGTTGATTCCACTCTATCGATTTGGATTAATTGGTGAATTATATTGGCATGGGTGTTCCCATGCTATGCTAGAGGCTATGATTTGAGCCTGTGAATGACCAAGTAGAGATACAGAAGAGAAATATATCAACTTGGAAGAGAGAGAGATGGAAGGTTTCAAAGGAACATCAAGGCTAGGTTTGATAAGAAACTGTATTCAATATCCTTTTAGAATGATACTCAATAGCACACAAGGGATAAGTTATGAATTTTTTGAGTTGATCCTTAAGGTAGACGACAAGTTGGACTTCTTCTACACAGATTGAAGAGTACTAGAGGGAAGATTATTTCTAAGGGACTATTGAGTAGAGAAAGGAAAGGTATTCCTTATGTTGTATGTGGCAGTGAAGGGAGTTCCACGATTGGGCTAGCTAAAGTGTTTTGTAGATGCTTCTAAGGTAAATCATTTGGCTAGGCTTGAGAGAAATTGGGTTGAGTGAGTGACCTAAGTTTATTTGATCAATTGGGTTCACCCTAGTGGCCTCATAAGCTATCTTTGGGGTGGAATCCATAGAGAATTTCCGATGATTGGGAGGAAAATTGTTTTCCATCAACCAATTTCCTTGAACTAGCTTATTTAGAAGATACTTATTCCATCCTTGTATTCAATTCATGTTTATCATTTTGTTGTTAAGTTGTGGTTTTATTATGAATGAATTGCTATTGAATTCATGGATGTTTGAACTATTTTTTTGGTGAATTTGAAATGAATTAGAATTTATTGGGCTTGAAATACCTTCTGCATTTGAGCATTATGGATGCATGATGATTGCATTGATTGGTAGCATGCCTTCGTAATTCAAAATGCCTTAGTGCATTTGTGTTTTCATTTATGTTATTCCCTTTGGAATTGAGTGATGCATGTGAAATGCATGTCATGGACCAAATACAATTCGAATGGTTTTCATGTAATGGTATTTAGCTTGCATGACTAGCATTAAGTCTAGGCCCTTTCTGTGTTCAAATTATTGACTTTGAATAAAAACTAGTATGGCCCTTTGGTTGTTTAATTTGAATGGTTCCTTTAATTCAAGCTAGCTGGTCATTGCTTAATTTGAAGTATTTCTTTGAATCACTTAGAAATCCGCTTTTGATGGAATTCAAAGTATTATCCTAGAATGAATGCCTATGTCCCGTACCTTTCTCCTTTCAAATTTGAGGATAACTTTGAAAGTAGCCCAATGGCCTATCAGGTAGTTCTTTCGAAAGTGGTCAATGGCCATATTTTGAAAGTGCTCAGTGGTTTGTCGAGTGAATCTTCAAAAGAATCCTAATGATATCTTTTGGAAGGGATTGATGACTTACAAAGGCATTTGATTGTTTTTTTCTTTAAATTTGGAGATATAGCTTATCAGGGAATTCAAATGTTTATTTTTTTGAATTTAACCTAATGGAATATTGGGTAAATTCGAAGCTTATTTTTTGAAATATGGTCAATGGTACATCTTAATTTTTTTTCCTAATGTTATTTATTTGATGTTTTTCTCAAATGTTAGAATTTGATCTTTCAAAGAGGCTCGATGGTTCATTTAGGAGTTTCAAAAGATGATCTTTAAAAGAGGTCTAGCAGTTCATTGGGGATTTTCAAAATATGTTCTTTCAAAGAGGCCTAATGGTTCATTAGGGATTTTCAAAATATGTTCTTTCAAAGAGGCCCAATAATTCATGAAGGCCTTTGAAAAGATGTTATTTTAAAGAGGCGCCCAATGATTTATTGGGGACTTTTAAAAGATGTTCTTTAGAATTAGCCCAATGGCCTATTAAGGGTTTTTTAGTGTTATTCTTTTAAAGTGGCCAAATGATCTATTTGGGGTAGTCGAAATATGTTCTTTCGAGTTGTTTCTCTGGTGTATCAAGTGGATCTTTTAAAATTGGTCGATGGCCATATTTCGAAAGAACCTAATTGATTTTCCATTGGGGAGATTGTTTAAAAGGATATTTTAAAAAAGGCTAATGGCCTTTCCTTATGCATCAAATACATCTTTAAGAAGGGAATGATGATATATTGTGAAAGTGTCTGATAGGTTATTTGAAAGAGGCTTGATGCCCTAAATGTGTGCATATTTAAAATAAGGTTGATGGCTTGTTAGAATGTGACCGATGAATATTACGGTGTTATTTCAATTGAGCCAAGGTAAGGTCATTAAAACATGGAAAAAATGAATTATTGAAACCCTAAAAGGGTTAAGCCAATGATAAAAGACTAGAAAAAGTTGTTTCTCTTCCTCAATAAGGCTACCTAGGGAATGCGAAAATGTTAGGGGCTATATATCACCCATGGGCTAATTTTCAATGCTTTTTCCAAAAAAGGATTTGCCAATTTCCATTTTTTTCTAATAGTCATTCTCCCAAATTATATAGAATAAAATTATTTTACTTTAAAAAGAGCCCAAATTTTATAGAAAATATATTAAATCCTTAGAAATTTGAATATTTTTACAAAAATATTGCCAAACCTTTTATAGTTTTCATATTAAGGACTAGTAATATTCGTCAAGGTTTCTACATTCTCAAATAAATTTGTGTCCTTACAATTGTAAATGTGGATGAACCTACATAGATAAGATCTAGCTAGAAAGAATACATACATAGTTTGCAAAGAAAAAAGAAAAGATGGAAACAAGAGAGTGAGAATCAAAGAATTTGCATTAACCAAATGAATGAATGATAATTTACACATGATATACTCTGTATAACTCAACTAATGTTCATTGGAGGAGAAGCCAATGTGCCATATTGGTGGTCTAGAGTGATCTGGACACACACCGGCAGTTATGGGAGTTAACTGCCACATAGTCTGAGTTAACTAGTCTCTCAGTCTTCAGTTAATTGACTGAAACAGAGTGAAGTGAGGAGGAGATCGGGGAATCATGAGTAATGTGTTAGTCTGGTGATAATCCCAAGGACAATGTGCATTAGCAGGTGATGATCCCAATGCTTCATGGTGATGGAACCAATGTGGCATTAGGACTCGACTGAACTGATCAAATCGAAGTGTGAGTTAAGAGAATATTCTCCTAGAATGTAGGAAAAGCAATATTCTCCCTGAACTATAGGAGACTGAATAATGCCTAATAAACATAGGGAAAACCTTAGGAAAATTAAATCCTAGGTGTGTGTGAAGTATCTCCAACAACAATTATCCTTTCCTAGGGGGGATGGGGATGTTACATAAACACATAGAGATGAGATACCATTTCATTCAATATTTTATCAACATGAAGTCAGATGTGTATATAGAGTATTCTTCTAAACAGTTTGGTAGATACACTCACTAAAGACTTACTAAAACCAAATTTTTAAAAATACATGAAAATACTTGGTTTACATGTACCTAACACTATTATCTAAAGGGAGTGTTAGAATGTGCATGAGCCTAGTGTTTTTCATGTGATTTTTCATCTAATTTATTATCTAGAGAAAAAATTTATTTCGTAATAATTAGTTGTGTACATGAATAGTGATATTATATTTATAAGTGGATGTTGTTACATCTTAACTTGAGTATGTAACAAATATATTCTCTCAAGAACTAGTTGTCAGGAGGTATTGACTTCTTCCTATATTTAATGTGATCGAGATATTCTCTATGGTTTTATTTATTAGTAAATTGAAATATGTAGAGCAGAAATAATAGATCATACCTAGATTTCCTACAGAAATGACAAACTGCAACCACAATAGCGAAATAAAGAACTAGAATACCACAAAATGTTATATCTTTATTGATGAAATCAATGTTCACTAGCCTCTTCAAGGGGTAAATATATAATTGAGAAGAGATCCAATTATAATAAAATTCATAGGACATCCCATTAAATTTCTTTTACATATTTATATAGTTCTATCTACCTGCTAGGAACATGTTAGAGAAGGAAATTTCTAGTAGGCAGAACCTTCTAGTAAGCCTTCTTACAATTATTTCTTTCATACTGCTACATGGGCCTTATTTACTAGATATGGCCTCCATACATAGAAACATATACATCTACTTAGGGTAATAGGGTAAGACACTATTGTTTCCTCCGCATAAAAAGAAGCATTCTCCTCAAGGCTAGAGACAAGGGAATTGTTGAAGGATCTCTTTCAATTCCCATTTGGCATCCTCAACTAGTGTATCCTTCCACTATATCAAGACCTCCTAGACAATGCACTAGTGAAACAACGCTCTCTTTTGTAAATGATTTCCACAGGTTGCAACCAAATGGAACCTTCTTCATCTAGTTCTGGAAGGATAGTTTGAAGATGAAAATTAGATCCGGCCACTTTATTTAAGCATGAGACATGAAAGATTAGTTGAATTTTATAGTGGATCGAAAGTTTCAATTTGTAATATGTTATCCCAATACATTTGAGGACCTTATAGGGGCCATAAAAAATTGGAGCATTCTTCTAGTGGTGGTTTTCTTTGAGGGAGGTCTACTTATAAGGTCGCGGATGAAGGAACACTTGATCCCCTTTTGGTAAACTTGTTGATTCATTCAATTATGACGCATTACCAAATTATCTTTGAGAGTGTGGATAATTTCAACCCAAGATGTGAGGGTTTTTTCAACCTCCTGCACCTTAGAGACTCTGAGTAAGTAGCATAGTACCAATGGGGGATTTTGGCCATAGATAGCCACAAAGGGATTCATTCAAGTGGCACCATGATAGTCTATATTGTAACACCATTCTTCTAAGGGTAATCATTTAACCCATTGGGATTGTCATTATGAAGTAAATTACCTCAAATGTTCTTCCAAACACTTATTTACAACTTCAGTTTGACCATCCATCTTGGGGTGATAAGAGGTGAAAAGAGGTGATAAGATGCAATTGATTATTCTAGAGCTCAAATAACTCTTTCCATAAATTCCTAGTGAGAGTGGGGTCATATCTCATCACAATATATTGCAACATACTAGGGAGTTTAAAGATATTATCCATGAATACTTAAGTGACCATGAAGGATTTAAATGGGTGTTGTAGAGCACAAAAATGAGCATATTTGGAAAGGTGATCAACCACGACCATGATGACTAATATATTGCTAGATTTGGGTAACCCCACAATGAAGTCCATAGAAATGCTAGTCCATGCAGCTGGTAGAATGGGTAAACTTTTGTAGTTCACCTAGAGTTTTCACTATTTCTCCCTTATGTCATTGGAAAAGGTCACATTATTCCACAAAAGTGTCAATGTCCTTGAGTCATTCCTTCCCCGAAAAATGGGTGTTTGATCCTTTCATATGTTTTCTAAAAGATGGAATTGCATGTTGTTGGAGAGGCATCGAGTTCAGATAACACTATTGATTCAAAGGTGTATTTGTTTTTCAAATATAAAGACCATTTATAGTGAATATATTCATTGTTCCAAGTGTATCCCTGATATGCATGGGTTTCCATTTGAAGTTGTTGTATCAAGTGGGTAATCTTGGGATCTCTAAAAACTTATTTGTGTACATCATTCAACCAAGTTGCTACAATGAAAGAGAGTGAAAAGAGGGACCCTTCTTATTCATATTTTCAATAGAGATAATCCACTACCACATTATCCTTTCCCTTCTTATAAATTATCTCATAATCATATCCCAACATTTTAGTGACCCATCTATGTTGCTTGAGGGATGAAATCCTTTACTCCAAGAAGTATTTCATAATGTGATGATTTTCCTTAATATAAAAATATTTCCCAAGTAGGCATGGATTTCAAATATTGACAACATCCAATATAGCCATCATTTATTTTTCATAGTTGGATTTTCCCAAGTTCCACTCAAATAATTTTTTTCTAGTAAAGGGAAATGGTGTTCCCTCTTGCATGAGCACTATATCAATGCCTTTACTAAAGCAAACACATCCCAAAACAAATGTCTTAGTGAAGTATGGATGAGAAATTATTGGTGTGGTCCACGTAGAATTCTTCAAATCTTGGAAGGCCTTATCTATGTCTTCATTCCAAATGAAATCACTTTCTTAAGAAAGGTGGTGAGGAGAGCTACAATCTTACCATACTTCTTGATGAAATTTATATAGTATCCAGTGATACCAAGAAAATATTGTAAACATTTAAGAGTTTGTGGATGGTTCAAATCCTTAATTTCTTCAATTTTATTCAAGTCCACATATACACCATCAAGTCCAAATATTCTACCTCAAAGACACCAAAGTCACATTTGGACCTCTCGAGAAATAATTGATTATTAACAAGTAGTTGTAAGACTTGATCCACATGGGTGACATGGGCATGCTAAGTTTTATTGTAGATCAATATGTCATAAAATAATACTAGGAAAAAATGATGGAGAAAGGATTGAAATATGTTTTTCATGAGACTCTGTAAGATGGAAGGTGCATTGCATAGGTGAAAGGGCATCACCAAGAAATATTAATGACCTTCATGAGTGTGAAAAGAATTTTTAGGAATATCTACCTCCTTCATACAAATTTGGTGATAGCCTAAATGGAGATCAATTTTAGTGAATAATTGAGCACCTTTGAGATCATCCAAGAGATCATCAATCTTGAGAATGAGGAACTTATCCTTTATTGTTATTTTGTTGAGAGATTGAAATTTAGGACACATGTGCCAAGTGCCTTATTTTTTTAGGATTATGAAAACTGGTGACAAATAAGTATTGGTACTAGGGTGGATGACATCAGGGACTACCAACTCCTAAACTATCTTTTCAATTTCATTTTTTATGGGAAATGGGTGGAGCTAAGGGAATACATTAGGTGGGAGGATACCAAGTAGGACTGGAATAGAATGATCATTCTCAACTTCGGAGGGCGGTAGGCCTTGTGGGTTTTGAAATATGGATTGGTGTTTGGAAAATATTAACTAAATGTCAAGATAGATGGATTGAGAAGGTGTCTCAAAGGCTTGAGAGAAATGGAATCAAGTAACAATTCCTAAATGACTTCTAATATACCCTAGGTTACATGGAAATAAAATTTCATATACATGTGTTATTTGATGTAGTACTACTCAAAGGGGTACCAACAGGAGCTACAAGGGTTTCCAACCAGGTGAAACCTCTTGTATTTCCTACATATTTTCTTCTCCTACCACAAATTTACTCATTTAATGATGGATCACTATGTTGTTTATAGATGTCAGAATACGCCTCTAGCCTAGAAAGAAAATTATCTAAAATGTTGGCTCAATAAATTTCTTCGATACTACTTGTGATGTTGTTTATTAGTAAATTGAAAGATGCAAAGCAAAAATAATAGATTTTATCCAGATTTACTGTAAAAATGACATATTGCGACCAGGATAGCCAAAAAATGAACTATAATACTACAAAATGTTATACATTTATTTATTACAGCAATGTTCAGTTTCCTCTTCAAGGCGGAAACCTCAAATTGAGAAAATATTTAATTACATAAACTTCACAAGGCATCCTATTACATTGTTTCTACTTCATTATATAGTTTTATCAACCTCCTACGAACATTCTAGAGAAGGAACTTTCTAATGAGCAAAATCTTCTAGTAAGACTTCTTACAATTATTTCATTCACACTACTGCATGGGCCTTATTTACTATAGATTACCTCCATATATAGAAATCTATCCATCTAGTTAGAGGATTAGGGTAGGACCCTAACATTCTCTCGAAAATTGGTTATCATGAAGTCATGTGTTTTTCTTTGAACAAAGTATTTAATATATATGACTATTTATATAAATAGAATTGGCGTGTTGCATGGTAGAATATGCATGAATATTGCATTTACCATATCGTGTTTCCTTTTCATTATTTTTTTATAATAAATGTAAATAAATTATTGTTTTTGAGAATCAATTAAGTAGATCATATAAAATATCAAAAATTATACTAATTGAATATATTTTGACTATTTATGTTTTCAATATGATTAGCATTAAACACACACACACACACATAGTATAATGTCTTAAAAGAGTTATTTTTACTTAAAGAAAATGGGTTTAATAGGTGGGTTAGAGACAGTTGGTATTCCATACATGGAGGATCCAAGTGGCGTGCATTGGGGCTTCACCTTCTTTGTTATGATCCAATGCCTTAAAAATGATCAAACAAATTCAATGAATATAGTCCACTTTGAGGAGGAAACTCCGTTTTACAATATATCCAATTCAGAAGACAATATGAGATTAGATAAGGTAATCCTATATATATATATATATATATATATATATATATATATATATATATAAAGGAGACAAAGGGTACAATTATAATGAAAGGGTGCAATGAAGGGTTCTAGCCTACATATAAATATAACACTATAAATGTAATAATTCAATATCTAGGGATTAATAAGGGGTTTTATACATAACATGGGGCTTTCTTAAAATTCCCCTCCCCTTCAAATGAGTTTTTTCCTCAACACTTGAGTAACCACGGGTGTTTCTGCATGAATAACGCATATTCCCATGTCGTGTCTTCCACTGGTAGGTTCTTCCATTTGACGAGGTACTCTATAATTTTTCAGTTTTGCAGCTAATTAATCCTTTACTCAAGTATTGTTTCTAGTTATAGTATGATTTTCCCTTCTTCATTAATCTCTGGTAAAATAGCTTGGACTGGGATCTTTTTCTCGATTACATTCTTTAAGTAAGAAACATGGAAGACTAGATGTAGACATGAAGATGGAGGAAACTCCAATTTTTAAGACATACTTCCAATCCTTTGCAAAAACTTATAGGGGCCATAATATTTGGGTGATAATTTATTGTCCTTCTTTTTTTTTCTTGAGGGACATCTATTTATATGGTTGTAGCCTCAGAAATACCCAATCCCCTACCTCAAATTACATTTCACTTTGATGTTGATTTTCTTGTTGGTTCATCCTATTTTGTGTCATAACCAAGTTGTCCTTCAATAGATTGAGAACCTCTTGTTGGTTCCCTATGTGCTCCTCCACTGCTTGAACCTTGTCAATCCCTTTGAAGGGTGATGTGATGGATGTAGGATAATATCCATAAAGTACCAAAAATGGGTGTTGAGAAAAAACTTGTATCAAGGGGGGTTTGAATCGGTATAAAACAAATTTTACTTTTTCAAACATTCATAAACCAGAAGAAAACAATCACATATAAAATACATAACATGGAACACAATATTTAAGTGGAAACCATTTTGGGAGAAAACCACAAAACTTCTCTTTATAATTATTTGTAGGCACTAACCTACTGGAGACACCAATCCTCACTAGAAAAAATGCTAGTAGGAAACAACCTACTCTTACAGATATTCATAGAAAACAATCTAATGGAGACACCAATCCCCACTTTTAAGCACCAAATTAGCAAAAGACACCAATCTCTTATAGATCTTCGTAGTCACAATCTATTAGACACACCAATCCCGACCGCTAAGCTCCAACTTACCAAGAGACACCAATTCCCACCGCTAAGCGCCAACTTAACAAGAGACACCAATATCTTACATATATACGTAGATACCAATATACTAAAGACACCAATACCCGCCACTAAGAACCAAATTATCAAAAGACACTAATATTTTTCAAATCTTCATAGACACCAATCTACTAGAGACACCAATCCCCACTGCTAAGCACCAACTTAGCAAGAGACACCAATCTCTGAGTTGCACCAAACTTCACCAAGTTTTCTTGCTATTTATACCTTCACCAGGTCTTCTCGTTGATTATGCCTTTACCAGGTCTACTCACTACTTTTTCCTTCACCAAGTTTGCTCACTACGTTTTCCTTTACCAAGTCTAAACAAAATTTGAATTTCCAAATGGAAACTTTCCCAAAGCTTGTTGTTTTGGGCATCTTCCCAAGAATTAACTTGTACAACATCCCACATATATATTTTTGCAAATTTGTTTTTGAAACATTTACCTGAGGTACTTTTGTATGTCTCCTATGTCTTTGCAAAATCTCAAGGTTTGAAACATCCCAGAAAATATGTTATAACAAAAGTGCCAAGATGACTTATTTGAAATTGATTTTAGGAGCATTTAGGAACCCTAAATTCCACATAGAATAAATCTGAAAGTATATCGAACCAGCATCTAATAGTTTTATCACATGTACCCCAATATCTCTCCTCTATATTTGCAAAATCTTAGGGTATGAAACATCCTAGAAAACAAGTTATAGGAAAAGTTCCAATATGACCTGTTTGAAACTGATTTCAGGATCATTTAGAAACCCTATGAAACATATGATATTTTTACCACATGTACACCAAGATCTCTCCTCTATCACTATAAAATATCAAGGTATGAAACATCACAAAAAATAAGTTATAGAGAAAGTCCCAAGATGACCTATTTGAAATTGATTTCAGTATCATTCAAGAACCCTAACTTCCATAGCGCATATCTCTGAAATTGTAGCAGAAAAACATATGATATTTTTACTGCATGTACACCACAATATCGCCTCTATCTCCACAAAATCTTAGGATTTGAAACATCACAGAAAATAATTTATAGTGAAGTGTCAATCTAACATGTTTGAAACTAATTTCAGGAGCATTCAGGAACCCTAAATTCCACAAAGCATATCTCTAAAAGTGTAAAAAACCAAAATATAAGAGTTATCACAAAAATTCTAAGATGACTTGAAACTGATTTCACAATTCAATCTTTGCTAATCCATTTTTCACACTCTAACTTTCTCTCAATTATTTTTCTTTTTATAATTTTTTATAACCCTTCATGAATGGACATATCTGTTAATTAAATAATTAATTCCCAATGCCATGGGAAAATACCCCAAATACCATGGGAAAATACCCCAAAACCATGGGTTCGAAACCACCATTTCACTTTTTATTTTTTCACATGCACCCCCTTATATACATATATGTGTGTGTGTGTGTGTGTGTGTGTTGTGTGTATTGTAATGCCATAACATGGCATTAATGACATCATTAATACTTTGACATCAATGACAATAATTCCAACAATCTCCCCCTTTGTTATTGATGGCATCCTGCAACAAAACACATAGTCCACCAAGCATAGAAAGAATAATCCCCACTTTCCAATGAATAGAGAGAATTATCCCACTATATGCAACTCTCCCCATTTGACATAAATGGAAAAGGGGTGATCCCCCTGAACTTGTGCTTCTCATTAAGTACTCAGTTGAAACTCCAATCAACTATCATATCGGGTCGTTCCTCATTCGACCACTTCCAAGGAAATCATCATTAATTAAGAGGAACATTGTGTGACTATACAGTTGATGATACACATTGATATGAAGTCTTCAACCATCTGGTCAAATGATTCCATGACCATCCGTCAATCTAACCAGAATCTATAATGTTAGTCATCTGGTCCAAAATTTTGTCTTCCATGTCTCTTCTACAAAGATCTAAAATCATGATTTCCATTCCTTCATTTTTTATGGTGAGAATGATGATAAGGCACACATTTTTGCATTGGTTGATTAAAGAAAATATATTGAGGGTTAGGTTCACTTACAAGAGTAGAAAAACCCAACATATCAGCAATATTTTTATATGTATGCTCAAATTATGCCATGTGAGGAGCAGGCAACTCATCAATATGTTCAGCACAATCAATAGTAGGTTGCTCTTTTAGAAAACCAGACTGAACTCCACCTACAACAAATAAAGCTTCCATGGTTGTATCAAGGTCGAGTGTAAGTAGGGAGGCAACAACAACATCATATCCAAGACCAATCTTAATGAATGGAGACCTTTGATAATTGATGGTATCATCTAAGATTTCAGTACTCTTTTCAAACTTCAAGCGTTTATTCAACTTAATAGTTGTTTTCTCCAGTTCTTTTCTTAAGGAAACAATTTTAGATTCTAGCTCTTCTCAATTTTCTTCTTTTTTCTTCAAATATATTCTCACCACTTCTTCCATCCTTATTATTTTAATTGAAACTTTAGGTTCATGATAGTCTTTTACATTTCTTCAATGTTTTGTGACATTTTTTCTTTTGAATCGCGATCCTCTTCTTCATATTTTTGCAACTGCTCCTTTTGTTTCAAATTTTTTTTCCTAAGTTTCTTTATTTCTCTTAAGGCACAAATGATTTCTTGTTCAAGATTCAATTCCCCATTTGTTTCGGCATTTTTGTCTTCTTCTAAGTCCATTGTTTCTATTCCTATGCCTTCATCAATCTTTGTTTTGATTGGAATAAAGAAAGTTTCTTCTCTATCACTATAGGAATTGCTTTCACTCCTTTCTTCAAACAAGTAAGTAACCCCTTTTGAGTAGATATTCTTCTTCTGCTTATAAGAGTTCTTCTTTTTTTCATGTTTGTCCTATTTTTGGTTATTTTGTGTTGATGATGTTTTCTCCCTTTCTTTGCATTATGGTCTTCTACATCATCACTACTTTCATCCTTTGCATATTGACACTTATCTTCAAAAATTCCTATTTTTCCACAATTAATGAATTTAAAGGGAGGCTTACCTTTATATTTTCTGGATCCTTTCTTGAGTTTCCTCACAAAATGGGCTTCCATTTCTTTTGATTCATTTTTGGAGCTATCGATTGATTCATGCTCTTTATTCTTTGTCTTCTTTGAGGCTTTGACGGTTTTTTATTTCTTTGATGGATTTTATTTCTCTATCCTCATTTCATATCCCATGAGGATCCTATGCAATTCATCCATTGTTAATGAATCAAGATCCTTCATTTCTATAAGTTTTAAACCTACAAAGTAAAGAAATGCATATAGATTCTTAAGCAAGACAGAAATTAATCAATGGCTCATACACAGAGTACACAGAGATTTTATACCGGAAACCCTCAACCGGGAAAACCTTTCTTATTTCATTATATTGAATTTCACCATTCACCATAAAATATATACAATGTTTTTAGGTATTCCGTAGATACCAAAACCCTAATCCCTTAATCCGGAATTAATTTACAAATCCACTAAAAATAGCAAAAAATCGCCCAAAAAACAATTTCGGGGTGCTGCCCCGGGCTACCGCTCGTTACCGAACGCTACCCGTAACCAGGGGGGGGCATACCTGCCCCCCCCCCCCCCCCCCTGGGACCCCCTAGGAAAGTGCCCGGCGTACACGGCAGAGCTCTAAGTGAAGGGATCGTCAGACGCAGTTGTCGTATTTGACGCGCCCACACACACACACATGCAAAGAATATAACACATACCCAACAATTTCTTCAATGGAGAAAACTTTGCCATCAAATCTTAAGGGGAGTGACCTTAACACCTTTTGTACAATCATCAATTCTTCAACCTTTTCACCAAGTCCTCTAATAGTGTTGACAATTTCATCCACATGAAGAAGATAGGCTGCAACATTTTCTACGTCTTTCATTTCAAGATCTCAAACTATCTTCTATGAGTTTGGAGCTTTGCCTTCTTAGCCTTGTCATCACCTTCATAGATATTTTGAAGTTTTCCCCAAATTTATTTTACCAATCCACAATGCATCACCTTGACAAACTCAGATTATGATAGACCACACAATATGGAATTCATGATTTTTGCATTATTTTCACTAGGCTTCTTCCCGACTGCATATGTTGGTGGAATTGTTCAGGTTGTATAACCAGTCACGACTGATTGCCAAATATCAAAACCAAAATCCATTAAATAGGTTCTCATCCTTATGATCTAGAAGACATAGTTTGTTCCATCAAACAATGGATCCATATTTATGGAGAAACCTTCTTGATCAGTCATGTGTGCTCTCGAGATCTACCTTATAGTGGTTGGACTATTTCTGAAGGAACCCACTCTAAATTCAATTCTCGAGCACACAGTTATACTAAGAGGGGGGGTGAATCAATATAGGACATTTTTTTATTTTTCAAACATTCATCAACCATAAGTAAAAAATCACATATTAAATACAGAACATGGAACTCAATATTTACATGGAAACCCTTTGAGGAGAAAACCATGAAACTTCTATTTATAATTATTTGTAGGCACCAACCTACTGTTACAAAAATTTGTAGGAACCAACTTGTTGGAGATAACAATCCCCACTGGTACAAATACTATTAGGCACAACCTACACTAACAGCTCTTTGTAGACACCAATCTACTAGAGACACCAATCCCCGCCGCTAAGAACCATCTTAGCAAGAGACACCGATATCTTACAGATATTTGTATACACCAATCTACTCGAGACACCAGTCCCCATATCTAAGCACCAACTTATAAAGTGACACCAATATCTTATATACATTCATAGAAAACAATATATTAAAGACACAAATACCCATCACTAAGCACCAAATTATAAAGAGACACCAATCTCTTTCAAATATTCATAGATGAAATTATTATGGAGACACCAATCCCCACCGATAAGCTCCAACTTAGCAAGAGACACCAATATATGAGCTACACCAACCTTCGCCAAGTTTTCTTGATATTTATTCCTTCATTAGGTCTACTCATTGCTTCTTCCTTTACTAGGTCTACTCACTACTACTATCTTCACTAGGTCTGCTTACAAATTTTTCCTTTACCAAGTCTGACTTGAATTTCCAAATGGAAACTTTCCCAAACCTTGTTGTTTTATGCATCTTCTAAAGAACGAACTTGTATAGTGTCCCAAGTATCCAATTTTACAAATATGATTCTGAAATTTTTACCTAATGTAATTATACATGTCTCCTCTATCTCTAAAATATATCAAGGTCTCAAACATCCCAGAAAATATGTTATACAAAAGTTCCAAGATGACTTATTTGAAACTGATTTCAGGAGCATTGAGGAACCCTAACTTTCATAGAGAATATATCCAAAAGTATAGTGAACCAATATCTCATATTTTTACCACATATAAACCAAGATATATCTTATATATATGCAAAATATTAGGTTCTAAAACATCCCAAAAAAACAATTTATAGCAAAAGTTCCAAAATTCCATGTTTGAAACTGATTTCAAGAGCATTCAGGAACCCTAACTTCCATAGAGAATATCTCCAAAAGTGTAACTAATGTTCATCTAATATATTTACCACATTTACACCAAGATATCCTCTATGTATATGAAAAATATTAGGTTATGAAACATCACAGAAAATAATTTATAGCAAAAGTACCAAGCTGACCTGTTTGAAAATTATTTCACGAGAATTCGAGAACCATAACTTCCACAAGGAATATCTCTGAAATTTTAGAGAAACATAATCGGATATGTTTACCACATGTACACAAAGAAATATCCTTTATATTTTCAAAACCTTGGGATAGGAAATATCATAAAAAATAAGTTATTGCGAAAGTGCCAAGCTGATTTGTATGAAACTGATTTCAGGAGCATTCCGAAACCCTAACTTCCACATGGAATATCTTTGAAAGTATAGTGAACCGGCATCTGATATTTTTACCACATGTACACAAAGAAATATCCTCTATCTCTACAAAACATCATGGTCTTAAACTTCCTAGAAAACAAGTTATCGTGAAAATTCCAAGATGACCTTAACTTGATTTCACAATTCAATCATTGCTAATCCATTTCTCACACTCTAACGTTCTCTCAATTATTTCCCTTTTTATACTTTTTCATAACCCTTAAAGAATGGAAACATCCATTAATTAAATAACTAATAACCAATATCATGGGATAATACCTCAAATACCATGGGAAAATACCCCAAACCATGGAAAAATATCCCAATCCCATGGGTTTGAAACCACCATTTCACTTTTTACTTTTTCACATGCACCCCTTTTTTAATATACTTATAGACCTATATATATAACTAAATCTTGGAAATGTTGTGTGTATTGTAATGTTGTAATATGAAATAATGAAATCATTAATCATTTGACATCAATGACAATAATTCCAACAATGGCAACATTTTTTATGACGTATGGAAGGATGTGTTGTACCACCATTCCGCCAAGGGAAACCACTTGCCCCATTGTGTATGTTTATTAGATGCAAAGCACCGGAGATATCATTCTATACATTTATTCACAACCTTAGTTTTCACATCATATTGAGGATGATAATATGTGCTATGAGCCAATTGAGTACCCAAACAAGAAAATAATTCACTCCAAAAATTTCTAGTGAAAATTGGATCTCATATACTTACAATAATATTGAGGACTCCATGTAGATTTTGAATTGTTTCCATGAATGTTGTGGCTACTATACTTTATTTAAAAGGATGAGAAAGAGAGAAAAAATGGGAATACTTTTTCATTCGATCCATTAATACCAAGATGACAGTATTTCCTTCATATTTGGGTAAACCTGTAATAAAATCCATTGAAACTTCTTCCCAATGTTGACTTGGTACAACTAATGGCTTTAGGAGACCTAGAATATTGATTGTATCTCCCTTATTCTATTGGCAGACCACACATTCAAACATAAAATTTTGAAAATATGTTTTAAGACCTTCCCAGAAAAAAAGCCTTCTTGATCTTGTGGTACGTTTTCAAGAATATTGAATGTCCTCCTATAAGAGAAGTGTGAAATTCTAGAAGGACCTTCTATTGGAGTTGGGAATTCTTACATAAATATAGGCAGTCATGATATCATAGAAAATAATTATTCCATACAAAATTATCTAATGAATTGGGGTCCTCTTGTATTTGTTGAATGATCTTGCATAACTCTTGATCTTGCTTGATAAGTCTATAAGTCAAGGGTTGACCATGGTGCGTTAGGTATGATCTCATAGAGAATTCTTAATTGAGAGTAAATTAACTCCAATTGTTGCGCTCTAAAAAATTACTTTTTCTTCAGTAAATATGCCTGAAGTTGATATATCCTTAGAAATATAAATGAAACATCCTCACGTGATCCTACGGATCCCCCCCGTTCTTTCCTTTGAATTTTGGCATATTCAAAGGTAGTTTGATGGGGATTGCAGAACAATTTGGGTCATAATGAATGGGATCATTCATCAACTTAGAGAGATCTGGAAAATCAAGAGTTACTAGAAAAGATAGCTTGGGCTACATCATTGATTGATTAGTAGCTTGAAAAGAATTTCTTGGATTGTAACTGGCACCAAGTTTCCAGGAAGAGTTTGTTGATGGACCAAAGCTTTGGTTAAAACCTTATTGGTTAGGTTTGAATGGAGGATAGCCTCCACCCATCTGATTCCCAGATGGAAAAATGGGGTTTCCCCCTGTCGAACCTCCTTGCAAAGCAACTAGTGCTTGCATGGGGTTATACTAACTAACAAAGGGGTTTCCCCCTGATGGCTTCTCTTGCGAAGGTAAATACCCTTGCATGTTATTCCAATGATCTTGGAAGGGGTTTCCCCTTATTGACACTACAGACACAGTGAAATGATTTCTCCCAAATCCACAATATAATGTGAATAGAGTGGAAGTGGATGGAATGATAGCAGTACCCATAGAATAACCCCATTCCTTGAAGGAGTTAGGAAGATGGAGGAATGTGACATCCACCCCAAGGGATCACTTGGTAAGGAATTGTAGAACTCCCCACACCAACGTTAGAAACTTGGGACATTGACTAGGAAACAGTCAGTGCATTAAGCATGCCCATAAATGACATACCGAAAGAAAAATTGTTTGTTTTCAATGGAAATGGCATGGTTGCACTCATAGAAAGAGTGTAACCAACGACCAGTGGATAAATTCTTCTAATCAGAGAAGATATGGTGGAATAGACCAAACTAGTCATTGTGTTAGACATACCAAGAGGAAATATCTCATTGGTGACTATTGTCATAGTGGGAGTTGTAGGGATTCCCAACCCAAGCACTTGTGGAGTGTCATCCATAGCAACCCAGTGAAGAGGGATACTATCAGTAAATTTTGATCTAGGAAGTGGAACTTGTACCATGGGTGATGGAAAAGTTATGATTAGCAGAGGGTTGAAAGCTGGAGTGTATTCTTCAGCTCTAAGATCTTCAAAAGTTACAAGCTTCGGTTCGGAACCATTAATTTCTGAGGGTTCTGTAGCTAAGATCTCGACTGGACCAGTCAGTACAAAAGTACCAGATTGATCAAGATGACGCCTTAGCGGAGGCGGGGGAGAATTATTTCTAATTTCTTCTTCTGGTGGAAGACCTTGAATTCTCGTCGATCTACGGGGTGACTGATCATCCACTTTGAGTTGTCATCTCTAGGTGACTATCCACATGCCTTCTTAAATAAATATGTGACCACCAATCACACCACTAAAAATTCCTAAAGGAAACAGCAAACACAAACCACTTTTCCAATATCCTGACTAGGGTGGATTAAGCCCCAAAACTGTATTAGTGACGAAGTAAGGAAGGGACCTTTTGGATGGAGGCACGGGTTGATTAGTTCCCATGGACTAGTGAACGGAGTAATGAGAATCAATCATCCTTACCTCCACTGATTATGCTTATCTGGTGCAATTACCCACGCGTCATGAGGCACCCTACAACAATACTGAGCATGATAAGAAATCTACTTCAGGTACCATGAAAAACCCCTATGGTCACCTATGATATCCCTAGAAAGAGAAACTATGGTTACTAAATTGCAGTCAGCATCCAGGGAAATAGTCGATAGTCAAGATTGACCATATGGGCAAGGTAACAAAGCCCAAAGATTTTCCAAAGGACTGTCTACAAAAGGGTCAATGTCACTTTAGAAAATTTCAATCTAGGTCAGAGAATCCAAAGGACTAACGCTAAGAGGGCCAGTATCACTTCAGGAAAATTTAACTAGGCTTGAAATTTGCAGAGGATTGACACCAAATGAGTCAGTATCACTTCAAGAAAAACCCCCAATATACGATCTCTCCACTACACTCGATAAAGCTTTTGAGGGGAATCTCCTCGAATCTCCCTTACATACCTTGTGCTTAGCTCCTGTGCCATACGAGTTTCCAAGCCACACCTATACGACAGTCAGATTTTACATTCCCTATCTCAAGTTCCTTAGATTGTTTTGAGGCCTTGGAGAAATTTACTCTCAAACCTACACTAAGGCCCTAGCGTAAACTTGTTGGTGTATTCTATTGAAATTAAAAATGTTTAATAAATTTTATTAGGCGTTTGTTGATACTTAGAACACATCACCAAAAGACTTCATCCTCCCTTGAAATCCGGCCTTCTTTTACTTCTTCTTCCCTCTGAAATTCGACTTCTATCAAATGAATGTATAATGATATTTATTTATACCATTTATGTCACTTCCTTTTAACATT
>ML779244.1:620818-657583 GCA_009831015.1 Picea engelmannii | reverse complement strand
AGCATGATGTATACTATCCATTCATGGGTGTTGTATATGCATGTGCATTTTCCTTCATGTCCAAATACCTTTATCAATCTTGCGGTCCAAAACCCATGACTAGGGTTGACATCAATGACAACAATCAATCTTCCAACAGTTTTATTGGTTGTTACTTATTCCAAAGGTTTATTGTTGAAACTTGGATGATGTTTTGATAGACCCAAAGAAAGATAAACACTTTTAAGAACACTATGCATAATGTGGTTTCTTCACTGAAAATTTAAAGTGTTAACAATGCTTCAACGAAAAAAACAAAAAAAAAATATGTTTTCTTTTCTATTTTTTAGAAATGAAAACAATGTGATTTTTGTATGCAAGATTTCAAATCACTTTGCAATACAACCTAAAATGATTCTTTGAAGGTTATGCGAAAAAAATGCAAAAAAAAATCTCACAAGGTTTCTTTTCTTTTGTGGAATGCTACTATAACTGAAAATCAACCACTTATCAAAGCAAAGTAAAATGCCTAAAAACTTGAGTGCTAACAAGCAATTTATTTTCTTGACAATTTTACAGGAAAAGAAAACAAGAGAAGAAAAACTAGCAAACAAGCTATATTTTTTTTGTTAAAAAGAAATGAATATGCAACTACAATGCAAAATTTCTTTTTCTTTTTATAAATGAAGGGGAAAAGGTCAAAAAGAAGAAAGGAAATAGTTTCTAATCGTTGAAACAACATTCAATCTGGAAACTAAGCTTAGGCATACAACTAACCTTTCAACTAACCTTGATAACCTTATAAACAAAAGACCAAACTAACCAAAAGAAATACCTTTAAGATGATTTAAGAGTTTTCTAAGAATTAACAAAGCAATTAAAAGAAAACACAAACACGAGATGTTTGGCTTATGCTGAAAAAAACAACCTAGACCCTCCAAAACTGAGAGAAAGGCTAAAAATTCAAAATTTTACACAGATCTATAATTGTGTACACTATGACTCACAGATATTCGTGGGTCATACAAATTCAAAGCACATATATCTTTGACTCATCCAAATCCAAAGCATGGATGAAGCAGTAATTTTTTGAAAAATAAAAAGAGCCAACCCAAAAAGAGGCTTCCAAAAACCTTGGACAAAGTTTCTAGATGGCTAATGGTTCGAAAAGAAAGTCTAGAAAAAAGGAAAGGGTACAGGACTCAAACACAACATAAGACACCCTAAGACTGACCCAAACTAGGAGAAGATATCCCCAATATGATCACCAATTATTTTATTGGATTTTTCCCCTGTAACCTTGGGTCATGTCACAATAGGCAAGACCATATATAAAAGAGAGAAATCTACCCTCACATACAACAATGATATGAGAAGAATAACTACTTTGAGAAGTGAAAGAGAAAGAGAGAGAGATAAGGAGAGGCCTCACACCTTGTATCATGTGTCTGATGTCGGTCCTCTCTTTCCATCTTTGATGTTGTTCATGATATCCATTGGTTTCAACCTGCAACAGAAAACCAAATCTATGTTGCAACAGGATAGTTATAGATTCAAATCATACATATAACGTGCAAATATTCAAGTATATGAAATAAACTAGCATATCTCAACAAATTTAAATCAATTTACACATGGATGAAAGAAAGAGAAACTCGTTTATTGAAAATGGTAAAAATGAATGGTTACAACCTAACATGAACCATCGGCATTGCCTCAAAGCCAACCACCCAGGTTCCTCCAATGGTCCTTCAAGCATCAACTCAGCATAATGGCCCTTCTTCAGATGACCCAAAATGTATAGGAACACACCCTATGGTCATACAAGGGAGAACAAGGAGAAATGGAAAGCAAGTTATAGAGCAGGGGGATGCTACTAAGAGGATGAAGGGAGATAGGGAAGCTTGCAAATTCAAAAGCATAACTTTGCACCTTGGTTTTCCTCCTCATCCATGCCCCAAAAATTATCTTTATACCATCCTCAAGGCATTGAGAAGGTTGAATTTTTTTGTGTACAGGCTCAAATAAGGTTAGGAACGAGCCCAACTAAAAATCTCGTTCAAAAATGTGGAATTATTTTATTTTTCACATTTTTTAGGGCATCCGCGGTTGCACACTAGCAAAGCACGGACATGTGCGGTTTGCACACTGATGACCCATGGATGGAAATAAAATTGTTTTTAGATGAGTCTGGTGCAAGAGGATAGAATTTAGACTTGCAAGCTAGGGAAAAGGACTAAGCCATCCCACAAATGCAATGATGTGGAAAATTGTGGTATAACAATGAACCTTTTGTTTCTCCTTCTTTCCTTGAAAGGGAATCTACCACAACATTATGTTTTCCTTTTTTGTAGATAATTTCAAAGTCATAATCTAGAATCTTTGTAACCCATTTATTTTTATCTTCTAAATATAATCATTGCTCCAAGAAGTACTGCAAACCATCATGGTCTGTTTTTACTTTGAAGGGTCTTCTTATTCGGTAAGTATGCCATTCCTTAACTGCATGTCATATGGCCAACATTTATTTTTCATAAATGGTTTTGATTAAGTTGGATGATTTCAAATGCAAGGGCTTGAGACAAGGCCTTCCTTCTTGCATTAAAAATGCACCAATGCCATGGCTTGAGACATCACACTCTACAATAAATGTTTTTGTGAAGTCATGTGTCACCAAGATAGCAATTGTACACATAGCCTCCTTAAGTTTTTCAAAATCTCGGGTTTCTTCTTGAGTCTAATAAAATTCATCTTTCTTTAATAATGTTGTTAGAAGTGATGTTATTTGACCATAGCTCTTGAAAAAATTTCAATAATAGCATGTCAATCCTAAGAATCCTCTAACTTTCTTCAAGGTTTTGGGAATTGACCATTCCCTCATAGATTTAGTTTTGTTAGGGTCCACTTTTACACCTTCATGAGATACAATATGACCCAAATATTCCACTTCTTGAACCCCAAAGGAACATTTTTAAGGATTGTATAAATTTGTTTCTCTTCCAATAGTTGCAATACTCTATCAACATGTTCTTCCCAAGATTTGTGTTAGATTAGTATGTCATCAAAAAATACTAACACAAATTTTCTAAGGAATGGATTGAAAATAGAATTCATCAAGCTTTGAAATATTGCAGATGCATTAATAAGTCCACTTTCCTTAACCAAAAACTCACAATGACCTTCATGTGTTCTAAATGTTGTTTTGTCTTCCTACCTCATTATGATTTGATGATATCCCAAATGAAGATCCAACTTAGTAAAGAAAATTTATCCATGTAATTCATCTAATAATTCATCAATGATAGGAATAGTAAACTTATATTTGGTAGTCATTTAGTTGAGTTGTTTGTAATCTGGACACATAATCCATGAACCATCCTTCTTTGTGACCATCACTACTGGTGAAGAGAAAGATATTTGGCAAGGTTGAATGATGCCATCCTCTAACATTTCTTGGATCATATGCTCAATCTCTCTCTTCTATGCATATGGATACATGTAAGGCCTAATGTTATATGGTACACTTCCATGTTGAAAATGAATAGCATGATCATGATCTCGAGCAAGTGGAAGACCCTTAGGAATATCTCTAAATACCTTGGAATGGTTGTTGATAACCATTTCGAGATCCATTGGAGCAGAGGATATAGATGTTTGAACATATAATGAGCACAATTGTGCAATTACACCATGATGCCCCTTTTTGAGTAATTTTTTCATGCTATTAGAGCTTATCACCTTAAAGGATTTCCCTTGAATACCTCTAATCTCAATTTCCTTTCCATCAGAGGAAAATCTCATGAAAATATCTTGAAAATTAAGGGCCATTGTTCCTAGTGATTGTAACCATTAGATCCCTGATACAACATCAACACAACCCATTTGGATGGAAATCATGGGAATATCCAAAACAAACTCCCCCATATTGAGATTAATACTATGGAACTTCCCAGAACAATTTAAGGTACCTATAATTACTTGAAATTATAGTGTTGGAAATACAAAGCAATTGAGATATTTTGCTAATTTTTAATTGATGAAGTTATGTGTACTATGGCCATAATCAATTAACATCATCACCTTTTTCTTTTTTATGTATCCTTGTATCTTGAGGGTTTTTGGAGTATTGATTTTGGCCAGTGAATAACAAGATATCATTGGAGTAGTCTCTTGTAGATCTAGATCTTGTGATGGCTTAAATTCTTAATCTTCTTTCTCTTCACAGTCTTTTTAGAATAATTTCTTCTCACCACATTTAGGCCCCTTACTATTCTTGTTGTCACAATTGAAACACATTCCCTTTGCTCTTATTTCATCCATTTGTTGAGGTATCAATCTTGTTGGTTGAGTAAGGTTAGTTGAGGGAACATGGTGCTCTCTATAGTTTCTAGTGGCCACCCTTATAGTAGCCATATTTTTTTCCCACTTTCCTTTCCATACCGAAAGCTTCATCTAGGGATTTAGGTTCGAAAAGAAACACCTCATGTTGAATGTTCTCCTTTAAAGTTCCCATGAAGAGATCTAACAAATTATCCTTGGGATGTTCTTTATGTTGGGTTGTTATATTCTTTGCAGTGAAAGTTGAAACTCAAAGTGGTGGACTAGAAAAATTTGAATTCGAAGTGATCAATAGCAAGTCAAAAGGTTGGCCAACAAGAGGTCGTCAAAAGGTAAAGTGGAAATTCACTGAAGACCAATTTAATTTCACCTGGTAGTTGACTGGTAATACGATTGGTAATCCGACTGGTAGTTGACTGCAACAGAATCCCAAGATTCACGGGATTTGTAGCCAATGATATGCATGGATCTGTAACCATTTTTTAGTGCCATGATTTAGGGGTTTTCCTATTGTAAATCCTTTAAATAAGGTGTATTGTAATTGTATTAAGTTGATGAATATGTTGATCTTCATGATAATCCTTAGCATAAGGTTGTTGTTCATGTAGATTTAAGCAATATTGGTTGCATGGTTGTTCTTGTGTAAAGAAAGAGGGTATGATGGTGATTGTGTCTTAGGTGTAGACCAAGGTTAGTCATGTAGCTCTTTATTCAGAAAGAATAAGACAACAAGAGAGGGAGATGCTAAATGAATGCTAGTTTTCCCATGTTGGGTTTCGAGAGTAAAATATTTATGTATTATGTGATTGCTTTGACATTTATCTTTCTTTCTTAAATATTTATTCTCCTTTCCTAGTGGTATTAGTGTGAATGTCAAATTCTTAGCATGTGGTATCAAAATGAAGGTTTGTATATCTTGAATTTGAGCTAAACCCTAGGTCTAGTGAGAGTTTTAAGTTAGAAATATTTAAAGTTACGCTTGAAATAATGGCAAGTAGTTCAAGTATCAAGATAGAAAAATTCAATGGCCAGAATTTTGAGCTTTGGAAGCTTAAAATTGAACATATCCTTGCAGATTGAGAGCAATGGGAATTTGTTTTCCTAGGCACCATTCTCAAAATAATTTTGAGGGAAGAATGGGAGAAACTAGAAATAAGGGAAAGGAGTATGATCTAACTGAGTCGTGTTGATTTGGTGTCGCTAAATGTCTTGGGTGAAGACTCGACCAAGAAACTGTGGGAGAAGTTGGGAATCCTATAGCATTTGAAATCCCTAGTAAATAAGTCGTTCCTTAGAAAGAAACTATATCTTCTGAGGATGAGTGGTGGGAATTCGGTAATTGAGCATTTGAATGCATTCAATATTGTAATAAGTCAATTCTAATTTATATATATTAAAATCACTTAGGAGGAGAAATGATTTAGCATATTATGTTCTTTTCCAAACTCCTGGGATAACTTAGTTGTGGCTATAGGGAGTAATTTGACCACATTTTTTCTATAAGATGTGGTTTCATCTCTACTATCAGTAGAAATGAGATGGAAGAAAATGGAAGGATTGACCAAATTTTCCTTAATGGTAAGAGGTTAGCTAGTCAACAGAGATAAGGGAAAATTCTCTAGTAGAAATTCTAAGTCAAAGGGTAGATCTAAATCCCTAGTTCAGTCAACAAGAATATGTTGGAAATTCAATAAAGAGTGGAATTATAAAAGGATATACAAATCAAAGGAAATAGATGTTAGTACAATATTCGATGAGAAGCAGTCGACTAAGAGAAATACTACTCTGGATAAAGAAAGCAATGTGTACCTGGAAGCGACTAATACACAACTGGATCAAGATGTTTGGTTGATCGAATCAAGAGTGTCCTTTCATATGAAACCTCACAAAGAATGGTTATGTGAATATGAGATATATGAAGAGGGAGATGTGTTCTTGGGGGATGACTTGACAACTTAAATTGTTGGAAATGGAGTATTCTAACTAATATTGCAAAATAGGATGAGTAGAACTCTTCCAGGTGTGCTACATATTCTGGGTTTGGCAAGAAACATGATATATGTCAAGAAGATGAGTGATGCAAGTGCACATACTCTTTTTTAGAAGGATACGTGTAAAATGTTCAGAGGTGCGATGATCTTAATGAAAGGAGTTCATATTGGAACCCTATACAAGTTGTTAGGGAATGTCGAATAAACTAGATACAATAGCATTGGTGTTCATGAAGTCAACTTGACTCCACTCATCTAAGGCTAAGTTGATTAAAGTTGGCTTGAAAATTATTTGTCAATGTGTTCCAACCATGTTATGGCCATAAAGGATTGGACACATTGCAGAAAAAGGAATTCAAACTATGCACAACAAATGTATGGTCAACGGTTTTCCTTATTGTAATTTGGAAGTAAATTTTTGTGAACATTGCATATATAGAAAACAAAATTGTGTTAGGTTCCCATACATAGAAACAAGCGAAAAGGGGATTATAGAATTGATTCATAGTGATTTGTTTGGACCTGTAACGGTCCCTTCACTTGGTGGATCCCTGTATTATGTCTCCTTTATAGATGATTTCTCCAGGAAGGCCTAGATATATTTCCTAAGGAAGAAATCAAAGGTTTTTGAGAATGTGTGTTTCCACAATTTATCATATTGTTCACGTGATTTCTAGATAATCATTGTGTGTGAGTGTTTTGAAATGTTCCTAATGATGGGTGGAGTGTCCACTCAAAATGTTGGACGTTTCAAAACACCCACACACAATTATTTTCCAGAAATCGTGTGAAAAAAATCAAAGGTTTTCGAGAAATACAAAGAGTTTAAATCTCTTGTAGAAAACCAAACAAATAAGAAGATCAAGGTGCCAAGAACTGACAATCGTGGTGAATTTTGTGGAAAGTATTTTGATCCGTTCTACAAGAAGTGTGGTATAGCACGCCAAAATACAACACCATATACCCCACAAAAAAATGGAGTTGTTGAAATAATGAACAAGACGTTGATGGATAAGGCAAGGAGTATGATTAGTGGTACAGGGCTCACACAAGAATTATGGGTAGAGGTAGTGGATACTGCAAAATATTTGGTAAATGGGTCTTCTTCATCAGCGTTAGGTGACATGACTCTGCATGAGGTATGCTCTAGTAAGAATCCTTTTCTTTCACATCTCAAATTATTTGGTTGTGATGCATTTGTGCATGTTCCCAAGGAAAATAGGAGCAAGTTGGACAAGAAGGAAGTCAAGTGTATTTTTATTGGATACAAGGAAGGAATGAAAGGATATAACCTATAGGATCATGCATCAAGGAAAACAATGTACAATCAATATATGGTCTTCAAGGATGTCGGTGGAACTTCTAAGTCTGACAAGGTTCAAATAGAAAAATATCCAGGGAAGGTGAGGTTTGAACAAAGGAATGAGGAAGTTGATTCAGATGGGTCAATTGAATCGCATGAAGATGTGGAACAACCGACTCTAGTTGTAAGGAGGTATGAATGAGTATTAAAACTAGTTGAAAGGTATACTACACATGACTTCCATTCTTCATTTATGTTAATTTCCACTGACAAGGAGCCCAAGTCAGTCAAGGAAGCATTTGACTCAATAGAATGTAAACTCTGGAAGGATTCCATGGTTGAAGAAATGGAATCCTTGCACAAAAATGAGACATGGGACTTAGTCAAAATACCTAATGGAAGGAATCCCATCAGTAGCAAGTGGGTATTCAAGATAATGTTGAACATGATAGGTCAAGTCAATAAATTCAAAGCTTGGCTAGTAGTGAAAGGATATTCTCAAGTTGAAGGAGACAAATTTAGTGATATTTTTTCTCCTAATGCAAATTAACTTCCATTAGAGTACTAATGTATATAGATGCATCATTTGACCTTTAGATAGACCAAATGGATGTAAAGACAACACTCCTACATGGGGACCTAGAAGAATAAATCTACATGAAACAGCTTGAAGGATTTGCAGTAAAGGAAAAGAAAGAGCTAGTCTGCAAAGTCAAAAGATCCCTTTATGGTCTAAATCAATCACCAGGGATGTGGTACCAAAATTTTGACACATACATCCTTAGTTTGGCATTTGTGAGAATAAAGGATGATCACTTTGTATATTCCAAGGAATAATGTGGGTGTTTCATATATGTAGCATTGTATGTCGATGACTTGTTGCTAGTCGGAAACAATGTGGACACAATAAATGAGGTGAAAAAGAAGTTATCCTCCAAGTTCAACATGAAGGATCTCGATGCAGTGAACTTCATTCTTGGAATGGAGATCAAGAGAGATTGGGTAGTTATACAGATTTGGTTGAACCAGAGAAAGTACATTGAAATAATCTTGAAGTGTTTCAACATGCAGGATTGTAAACCAGTCAAGGTGCCAATTCTTGTGGAAGCAAGGATAACTCTTGAACAGTGTCCGAAGACACAAGAAGAAATAGAGGGCATGGCATGTGTTCCCTATGCAAGTCTTGATGGTATTCTGATGTATGTGATGGTCTGCACTCGACCAGACATTGTTGATGCAGTGGGAGTGTTCAGAAGAGAAATGTTGACACCTGAAAAATAACATTGGACAGTTGTCAAAAGAGTGTCTAGGTATTTGTGTGGCACAAAATATTATGCTATATGATACCAAGAGAAATATGAATCTAATAGGGAAGTAAACTTACATGGATTTGTTGATGTCGATTAGGCTAGAGATCTAGATAGATGAAGGTTGACCAGTGGATATGTGTTTAAGATGTTTGATAGATCGATTAGCTATATGAGCAAGCGACGGGAGTTCATGGCTTTATCAACAACAAAATATGAATACATGGCAGCCACTCATGGAAGAAAAGAAGAATTATGGATGAAAAGGTTGTGTCCAGGGATCAAGTTTGAGTGTAGAGATATGAAGATAAATTGTGATATTCAAAGCACAATATTCTAGAAAAGAACCTAGCATACCATTTCAAGACGAAGCACATTGATGTACAAAACCATTTTGTGAGAGATATGGTAGAAGTAAACAAAGTGCTACTGGAGAAAGTATACACGTTAGAAATCATAGCATACTCTTTGACCAAGTTTGTGAGTGTTGTGAAGTTCTCTTGATCTAGAGAGGAAATGGGAATTGTTTCCCTGGGTCACTGAACAGAAGTTCATTTTCTTATGTTCCATCAAAGAAGACAACAAGTGGGAGAATGTTTGGTTGTTATATTATTTGCAATGAAAGTCGAAGGTCAAAGTGGTTGACCGGAAAAATTCTAAGTCGAAGTGATGACAGTAAGCGGAAACCAACTAAAGGTCGACCGGTAATCCAACTGGTAATCGACTATAACATAATCCTGAGATTCATGGTATTTGTATCCAATGATATGCATGGATTTGTAACCATTTTTTGGTGACATGATTTACGGTTTTCCCTATTGTAAATCCTATAAATAAGGCATGTTGTAATTGTATTAAGTTGATGAATATGTTGATATTCTAATCCTTAGAAGAAGGTTTTTGGTCATGTAGATGTAAGCTAGATTGGCTATAGGTTTGTTCTTGTGTAAAGCAAGAGGGTATGATGGTGATTGTGTCTTAGGTGTAGACTAAGGTTAGTCATGTAACTCTTTATTCATAAATAATAAGACAACAAGAGAGCAAGATGCTTAATGAATGTTGGTTTTCCCGTGTTGGGTTTCCAAGGTAAAATATTTGTGTACTGTGTGATTGCTTTGTCATTTATCTTTATTGATTAAATTTGTCTTCTCCTTTCCTAGTAGGCTTAGTGTGGATGTTAAATTCCTAATACTTTATCCTAAGACTAAGATTTTTGAAGTGTTGAATGCGCTCAGTAATTGGAACTTTTTTCCAAAGATTTATCAATTGACTAAAGAATGTACTGCTCTTAATATCCCTATAATGTGATATCAATTCATCCATAAAAATGGGCCAAGATATAATAGAATTATTTTTTTTCATAAATCCATTGATCCCAAATAAAATGATCATTTTATAAATACAAGGATGTAATAGGTACCTTTTGTAAGCTTGACACTTGTTGTAGATCAAAGTATTGCTCCATTGATGTAGGAGAAAAACCTCCCCAAATCAAATTTGAAATTCCAGGAACCTCCAGAAGGTGCAATGTGGCTGAGAGGATGTGATTTCCTTGAAATATGTGTAAATGATAGGTTTTGTTGGTTTTTAATGTGAATTTGTTGTTTTGGGAAATTTTTTGCAGACAAATCGGATCTGAAATGATTTGATCCTCCAATTGATCCTTATTTTATTTTCTTCTTTAAATGTAATCCTGCGAGCACAGTCAATAGATAAAGGCCAGACAAAATGTAAAATCAGGCTGAGGGAAGTTAGGCCCAATGAGGCCTTACCATGTAATATCAAGCTCAGTTTATATATAAAACAATGTGTTTATGTATGTTTGTGAGTTCTGTTTTGTAGTGTATTTAATCATGTGTGAGAAAACCCTTTGTGAATGCATAAATCCATATGTGATGAATGCATGTGTTCCAGTGAAGAGAGAGATCAACCATCCATCACGGTAGGATCGAAAGTGATCCAACATTAACCTATATCGTTAACCAATAGACCAGACTGAGAAAAGAATCTCGAAGGTGTAGAGTTTGAAGGTAGGTGATCTGGAGCCTAGTGTCTTGGTGGCCCAGTACCCCGACATCGTGACGCATTATCAAATGAAATTTGGAGCGATACCCCGATGCTGACATCCTGTTATCGTGGCTCCACTGCAAGGTTCCATTTTATTGTTCGACCAGCCCTAAGACAGATATTAAGGTGTTTAAATGGGTTCTAGTAACCGATAACCCTGATACTTTGGTCAAGCCGACAACTCGACTTCGATGATCACATTGTTCTGGAAGAAATTTTTGATAAACCAAATCAGGACTTTGGTAAAGGTTGTGTTTTGTGGTTGTCAGCAAAGGAAAATGGATCCAGTAATCCTTTAGACTTGGTTACTATATATAAGTTATAAGGCATGAACTGGAGAAAGTGCTCAATGTTTAAGGTAAACCATAGTTTAACTGAGGTCAGATGCACCTGGTGTTGAATGTTTCAACAAAGAGGAGCGATCCATGTGATTGGATATAGAGTGCATGGGATCATAGATCGAGGAGTAATGAAGTTCCTATGAAATTCACGAGGCGAGGTGACAATTAGTATATCAATGAAATGACAATATGTGAACCAAGGTATAGGCAGAGGAGATAGATTGAGATTTAATTGTTGTCATGGATGATTTCCAGTTATGTGTGGGCATGGATAACCCACAAGTTCGAGGATCGCGTTCAATGATTCTCGAGACCCCAAAACATTGGTCTTTGTCAAGTTGTATCAGAGTGCAAGGAAATATTTCTTTGCATGAGAGTGAGAAGATTTGCAGCAGCCTAGAGCAAGGATTACTCAGAAGGTTCTAAGAGGAGAGAACTAGGAGAATACCAAAAGAATGATCTAAGGAGAGAAGCTTAGTTAGGTATTGTGTAGCAGGGTGAAATAGAATTGCTACTGCAGAGGCTTAGTTGCAACTCACTATTGAGCATGATGAGAATGTCAATGTTATGATGGATTAATACATGGAAGAAGAATACCAGAGATTGAAGATGATGCAGCAATGAAAACACATGATCAGGAGATCATGAAATTTCCCTACCCTTGGAGTCGGATGCAGGAGAAAAACCTCCCCAAATCAAATTTGAAATTCTAGGACCTTCCAGAAGGTGCAACATGGCTGAGGGGGTGAAATTTCCTTGAAATCCATGTAAACAATAGGGTTTGTTGGTTGTTAGTGTGAACTTTCTATTTGGGGAAATTTGTTGAAGACAGATCAAATATGGAATGAATTGATCCTCTCATTGATCCTTATTGCATCGTCTTGTTTAAATGTAAGTCTACAGGAATAGTAAGTAGATAGATGCTAGAAAAAATGTAAAATTGGGCCGAGGGTAGCCAAGACCAATGAGGCCTTACCATTTAATATCAAGCTCATTTTATATATAAAACATTGTATTTTTGTATGCCTGTGAGTTTTATTTTGTAGTGTGTTTAATCATGTGTGAGAAAACCCTATGTGAATGCATAAATCCATATGTGGTGAATGCATGTGTTGAGGAGTGAGGTTGTGCAAGTGAGAGTTACAAGTATGAGCGAGAGGAAGCACATGTTCTAGTGAAGAGAGAGATCCACCTTCTATCATGGTATGATCAATGATGATCCAACGTTAACCTATATCATTAACCAACAGACCAAACTAGAAAAAGAATCTCGAACGTGTAGAGTTTGAAGGCCGGTGTTCCATATCTCGGTATCCCAGTGGCCCAGTACTCTGACATCCTTGTCTAATAGTGTATCATCATATCATCCCCCCAGTGCATTATCAAATGAAATGTGGAGCAATACCCCAATGTCGACATCCTGATATCGTGGTTCCACTGCAAGGTTCTATTTTATCGGTCAACTGGACCCGAGATAGATCTTAAGGTGTTGAAAGGAATCCCGATAACCGATAACCACAATACGTTGATCAATATGACACCCTAACTTCGGCGATCACATTTTTCTAGCACAAGGTTTCAATAAACCAGATCAAGACTTTGGTAAAGGTTGTGTGATATGGTCACCAATAAATGACAATTGATTCATTAATCCTTTAGCCCTGGTTTCTAGCTACCAATTCTAAGGCATGTATTGGTGAAAGAACTCAGTGTTTAAGGTAAGACATGGTTTATCCAAGGTCATATGTATCTGGTGTTTAATGTTGCAATAAAGAAGAGTGAGCCATGTGATTTTATCTAAAGTGCATGGGATCGTAGATCGAGGAGTAGTGAAGTTCCTATGAACTTCATGAGGTAAGGCGATGATTAGTCTATCAACAAAATGATGAGATGTGAACCAAGGTATAAAAGGAGGAGACATATTAAGGTTTAATTGTTTCCATCAATGAGTTCTACCTATGCGTGGGCATGGATAACCCACAAGTCCAAGGATCAAGTTCAATGATTCTCAGGACCCCCAGAAATCGATCTTCGTCATCCGTCTAGAAAATCCATGTTATAGGATCTTTACCATCTATCTTCCTCATATTGATCTTCGGAATGAAGTAGTTCCTCAGTGCTTCATTCCTTGGTGTTTCATTGAAACCATGATGATGTGGATCTTCAAGTGATGAATAATCATTATTTTGGGACTCCATATTTATGTCTTCTACATTTTCATGATTTCCTTGCATCTTATTATATCCTTTAGGTAGTCTCTCATCTAGGGTATGTAATAACTCATCACACATGGAATTTTTTAATCCTTCCATATTATTTTCCTTATGTTCCATATTTTCATTCATCTTCTTTTCCATTTGATACCTATTTCCATCCATCTTATTATCAATATGTACACCATTTTCATTCATCATCTTTTCCATCTTTTAAATTTGGTGAAAATTTGCATCTCTTTCTTCTTGAGTCATGGTTGATCTCTCTTGAGGTTTATTTGGTGAAGTAAACTTTGGAGGATCCTTTGGAGCCATGTAAGAAAACATTAATTCTGCTCTTTCTTCTCAGTTTCACAAATTTTGAATCACCTAAAATGGATCTTCCAATCAAAATTTATACCAATTGTAAGTTACATACCTTTCAAACCCTAATTTGGAGTATGTTTGGGAAATTAACCTTTGTCCTGATATATCTATGAAATTTTAACCCTTCTGAGTCTAAAATTTATGCAGGCATGTAGTACTCGGATATGACTTTTTAAACTCCTAAAAATTTCATAGTCTGAACCTTCACTGATAAAAAGTTATAGAATAAATACCAAAATGACTTGTTTTGAGACTAATTTCAAGATTAGTAAAAATCCCCAACTTCCACAAGATGTATCTCTCAAGTTATAATCATTTAATTTCGGAAAAAAATTCCACATGTAACTCATTGTGTCACCTCGGGATTCTGAAAATTTCAAAGACTGAAACTTCACCGAAATTGGTTTATAGCGAAAATAAAAAGATGACTTGTTTGAGACTAATTTCAAAACTAGTCACAAACCCCAACTTCCAATGAAGATATATATGAAAATATAACAACCCAAAACCTAAAATTTGTACCAAACATACTTATCTATGTTGTGTTATCCTCCACAAAATTTCACTATATGAAACTTTTGATAAAAACCATTATAGTGAAAATCTGAAGATAACTCCTTTAAAACATATTTCAAGATGAGTCAAAAACCCTATCTGCCATAGGATATATCTCATAAAGTATAACGAACCAAAACTTGAAATGTTTACCAAATGTACTTGGATATGTATTTTGAGTAACCTATGAATTTTCTTATCTGAAGCATACCATAAAAAACATTATAGTGAAAATTCCAAGATGGCACATTTGAAGAAGAAAAACCCTAGAATCAATGTTCTAATACCAAATGTTATTATCCAACGCCTTAAAAATAATAAAAAGTAAATGAATATAATAGGTCTCCTTGGTATATATATATATAGGATACAAAGAGTACAATTATAATGGAAGGGTGTTGTTAGTCTCTAATTTTGTCTTGGTTTAAGTAAGAAACCCTTGTCCTAAACCCTCCTTACCCATCCCTCATTTTCCTCTTTCAGCTGTTTTCATTTTTTAGATTTTGGATATTTCATGGTTTGCATTAAAAATCTTTGATGATTTATTTGAGTTTTGATTATGAAAAACATTGTTTAAACTAGAAGTGTCTCCTTTATGCCATTGGAATTTTCAAATTTCAAGTTGTCAAACGCACTACGGGAATAAGCATATTCCTGTAGCACCAAATAATCATGCCATAATGTGCGCCTACTATCCCAATTTAGTTATGATAACAAGATCATGAGTTAAGAGTTTGTGTGTTCCCACGAGAATTTGGTAATCATTTCTAAATCCAACAAGTTCAGAACATAATCGCTATGCACGCACGTAGGGTTCATTTCAAAATCACGTGTCGTTTAATGATTATTATGTGATCGGTTCGAGTTGTTTTAGTTCAGCCTTACAGGGAGAAATACAGGTATCCATTCAAAGAAACAGGCATATATCAACAATTGTAGGAAGGGAATTTGGAACCTGAGGGCGTTAGTTGCAGATTTGAGTTTAATGGCTCCAAAGCGGAGTGGACAAGTTGCCAGAATAGAACCAGAAGGTGTTGAACTCCTTGAAGCCTACCCTTAGATGGCTCAAAGATTCAGAGACACCGGGTGGTTTGAGTTTCTCACTACATTTCAAGGATATGACAAACAGGTTTCCATGGAATTTGCTTTGAACTTTGATGGTCATGAGGTCGAAATCAGCAAGATGTTGATGCTGGTGATAGAGCAAACTATAGCCAAGGCTTGCAGGCTCGTGGTTGGAGGGGAAAGATGGTGGAAGAAGGAACACGTGGTCTCTGAATTTGTGAATCAATTCCTCCTTCCAGAGAAGAAGAATCTGGATTGGAGAAGGGGAATTCCTCACAGCTGGGTTCGACCTGAATGGCACACTACCCTGGTGGTGATTCACAGATACATCACCTGTGAAGAGAGGTTTTCTTTGATCTACATCTACCATATCAGAATATTGATGCATCTAAATGGTGAATACCGTTTAAACCTTCCTTATTTCCTACTTAAAAGTTTGACAAAAATGTCCAAGAAGGTGCAGTCAATTTCCACTAATGCCAAAGGCAGTTTGTTCAATCAAGTCATGATTAAAACCCTAGTCATGTCTTCCCTGAATGAACTACAAAACCCTGGAATTGGCTCATGGAATCCTTAAAACCTATTACTCAATCCAATAAGCCGAAAAAGGGCAGAGGGAGGAAAACTTTTAAACAAATTCGATATATTGCTGATGAAAACCCTGTAAAAGACGAATCTTCTGATATCAAGGTAACTATGAAGAGCAGGAGTAAGATACCTAGATGGGAGCCCTAAAATGAAATGCTTCTTGAGGAATATGTCAAAGAGGAGATAGATTCAGATAATGATCTCATTTCTCAAACTACAGTCAAGTCTGAAATGTCATCCACCAACAAAAAGAACGTTGCAGTCAAAGGAAAAAGGAAAAAAGGTGCGTGTGTATCACAAAAACCTCGGATAAATTCAACCAGGGATACTAATAAGTATAGGCTGAACTCAAAAGAAATGTTTAATCCATCCATTAAAGAAGAAAACACCATAATCATAGATGATGATTATCAGGATGTTGAAACAAGCACCAGGAAAAGAGAAAAAAAGACTCCTTTTCCCAAGAAATTTGTCAGCAAAGGAAAGGGAAAACTTACACCACCTACAGGCCCTGTAACGAGAGCCTCAACTAGATTAGCTAAGGATAAATAGATGGCTAAAGGCATTAGTGAATTCCCTGAAGAAAAATAGGATTGCTTGGAAGATTAGAATTACTTACCAGATGTACCTGGAGCTATGGATTCATCAAGTTCTGAAGAAGAACATAGCTCAGAATTGATTTCAAAATACCAGGTTAAAGCCAAAGAACCCAATGTTACTTTAAATCTGAATGAAACTGCACCCTCTGAAGATTGTTCAGGATTCAGGGTTGAGATAACAACTGATAAGGAAAAGATTAAAGAATTTCAGAAAACCATAAAGCAGTTAAAGAAGGAAAAGATGCAGATAGAACAGTGGAATGCTCTCCAGCAGGAAAGAATTCAAAGTCTTAAAAAAAAAAAAAGGAGCAAAGGGCGTTGCTTAAGGAACTTAGGGAAATCAATTTCAGACTTTACTGGCACAATGTTGTGTTAACCACAAAGCTCAAGCAGAAAAATGCCAAATCCACTGTTGTGATTTTATCTTAAAGGTAACATGAAGATTGGTTACAATTTTGTTTAAAGGTGCTCCAGGAGATATGGCAAATAATTACTCATTTTGATCAAGGAAATGCTAAGACTTCGATTTGCTTTACAGAGTCAAATGAAATCCCTATTTTGTAGAGTCAAATGTATTGCTAGCAGTGTTTGTTATATCAAGTTGTTGAGTTGTGGACTATTTTGGAAATAGTAGCTCATTTTTTAGTGACATAATTTAGGATCTGGATACTCCTTGATTCTAGTCATTTAAAGTTGTCCTAGATAATAGGATCTGGTAGTTTCATAGTTGTTTTAAATAGACAGAAGACAGACCTTATGAGGGTCAAAAATTTGGAGATCTATAGAGACTTTTTGTGGTGATTATTGTAAAGGCATATATGTTCAATTGACACTTAATAGCAAAGGCATATGGATGGTTAGACCTTCTCTTTTCTACTCTGTTATTTCATTTCTCATGCTTGAATTTATTATTCAAATTTCAATGCTTTTTGGTTCTTGAATGTTAATTTATACAGTGAAGATTTTGTTGTAGAGATAATTTTCAAGTAATGATTTCAAGCTAATACCCATGTTTCTTTATAATATATTGAAACTAAACTTTGTGAAATTGACAAATTGTATATTTCACTTTCTTTTTCTTGAATTGGTTTACTCCATCTATGTATCTACCTCTTATTCAGCCAATGGGATATGCAATGTTTTAATCTTGATTTTCATGCCATGATGTAAGCTTGACCCGTTTTTAAACCATTATACCAAAACCAAATCATAAAACCCTCAAAAATAATTTGCAATAAAATCAATGATGCCCTAGCTTTCCCTTACAAGTCGAGTGAAACTTTAGGGACTAACATTTTTGGCATCGTTGTCGGGGAGCGAAGAAACGAAGATAACTTCCATGGGGAAATGACAAGTTTAGATTCAGATCTTGATGGTGAACAAGATTTTGGACATTTTCTAAAGACTGTGATTATTAACCTGGCGACTCCTCTGTAGTAATTATGGCTCCTAAGAAAGAAGGGAAAGGACCTAAAATTCCAAAAAAATCTCCACCATCAAATAAGATACCAGTAACAAGGAAAAATCCAGATCCCGAGCCTGTAGCAGTAGTGCCAGACCCTGAAAAAATACTAAGAAGGCCTAAAGTTCTTCATGGTCAGTCTTCACATTCAAAAGAAAAATTATCTTCAGAAAGTTCTCAGGCAGAATCTTCTGAGATCATTAAAACCCAAGCAAATGAAGATTTGAAACCCGAAAGTGAAATTAAGCCTGTTGTTTCATTCCCAACAAATGTTTCAGAATTAAGTTCAGAACAAAGGAAGTTTCTTATTGAACTTATTAAATAGGAATATCCATACTTGTTGTCTGAAACTGGAGATTTGAGAGTTCCCAACACAAGTGTTAAGAGTGAAATAGAGATGGTCGCAGACAGAATGGACCAAATAGTTATAGCTAGGTATGCTCCCCTAGTACTTCCTCAAGTCATGTATGCTTTTCCACCAAATGATTATATGAGATATTTGCCCAGATTTAATGGAGAAGGATCAGTTACTGCTAAAGAACATTTGAGTTCATTTTATAGTTTTTCATATAATTTTAATGTAGAACATGTTGATGTATGGATGAGATTATTCATACAAAGTTTAGATGGGGAAGCGAGAAAGTGGTTCAGAAGTTTGCCTGCTAACTCAATAGCTGATATTATAGCTTTAGATGAGGCCTTTCTAAATTGATGGGCAGATAAAAAATATTTTCAGTATTACCTTACTGAGTTTGGTGTTTTAAGGAGGAAACAAGGAGAATCAATTCCTACTTTTACCAAAAGGTTCAACCTGATGTACGATAAAATTCCAGAGGAGATAAAACCTTTAGAGGCATCATTGATTTTATCACATTTGCCAATGCATTCGATGCCGAATTTTCCTTATTGCTTAGGGAAAGAAGAGCCACTACCCTCAGCCTAATGCAAGATGTGGCTATTGAGGTGGAATCAAACATATTAGCAGCAGAAAAATTGAAATCCAGAAGTGACAAAGATAGAAAAAAGAAAAAAGAAAAGCTACCTTCATCTTCTAATTCAACATCTGATATTAAAATGGATGAAATGACAAAGATGTCAAAAAATTTGACTTCTGATATGGCAAGGTTTAAGATGGAACAAAATCAGCCCAATAGACCTGCACAGGAGGGCGGTTATAGAAATCCAAATCAATTCAAGAGACCAAACAATGTACCCCGGATTTTACCAAGAGAAAGAAAAAATCAAGATGACCAAAAGGTATTACCTCCTTTTTAGAATAATGCAGTAGATGAGGAGGAAGATAATGATGGTACAGAAGAAGACTCTATATTTCACTTGATTGATTCTGAATCAGTCCCTTTACATGTAACACGGCAAGAATATGAAGATACTTTGATTGCAAATCAGTTTGAGGAAGGGGATGGAGAGGAGATTGTCTAGCATGAACCTACAGGGAAAAGATACAATCTCATATCTAGTTCTTAGGCACCTAAAGTAGATATACATATTTATACAAAGAAAGCCAGTACTTCAGGTAAGACAGGGGCAATCAAAGGTGTTCCTAATGTTCAAGCAGATCATTCATTGAAGCAACCTGTCAAAGATAGCATTGTTGATATAAGGGAACCAGATAAAAATGTCTCTGCTTTCAATCTCGAACATGAAATCAACAAAATTAAGATTCCAATACCATTATTAGAACTTCTGAAAACAGAGCCATTCAGAAAAATTGTCCTTAAGGCTCTAGAAGCTCCATCTCATGTCATTTTCTCAGATACAGTGAACCTTGAAGATGAAAACCCTGCTATTACTATTGGACCTCACATTGAAGACAAAATTGATGCCTCTCCACCTTTTTACATTTCACTAAATATCCATGACAAGATACTACACAATTTATTAATGTATTTTAGTGCTTCGCATAATGTCATGCCTAAGGTGGTGATGGAAGAATTAGGGTTAGACATTACTAGACCATATCATGATCTATATTCTTTTAATTCCAAGAAAGTCAAATGTCTTAGGCTTATGAAAGATGTGGTCGTAACTCTTTCCCAATTACCTATGAAGAGTGTGGTGTTAGATGTTATCGTAGCTGACATACCACCAAAATTTGGGATGCTTTTTTCAAGATATTGGGCTAAAAAGGTAGGTGGCACTCTGGATATGGACCTAAGCTACACAACCATACCTATTTTTGGTGGAGAACAACGGAGATTATACAGAGAAGTCAGACTGACTTATTTGGTAAGTGATCATGATAATCCCACTAATCACCCTATATATGTTGTAGAAGATGATATGGGCTCTTCTATTTTTCATATGGATGAGGAAATGGCAGAGGTATCAGTCAAAAAGTCAATAACTACAGTAAGAGATAGTGAAGACCATTTTGTTTGGAAAATGTATTTTGATGGTGCTAGTTCTAAAGAAGGTTCTGGAGCTGGTATTGTCTTCATTTCCCCTACCAAGGAGGTTATTACAATGTCATATAAACTTGAATTTGACACCATTAATAATATCACTGAGTATGAAGCTTTGTTGTTAGGATTGAAAGTTGCAAGAGACATGGGAATAAATGAGTTGTCTGTTTTTGGAGACTCTGAACTTATTGTTCACCAGGTTAGAAACATATATCAAACCAAGCAGCAAATATTGAAACAATACATAAATGAGGTGTGGGATTATATAGATAACTTCTTCTTGGCATTCAATATTACTTTTGTTCACAGGGATTTAAATCAGCAAGTTGATTCTTTGGCATTTACAACAAGCAATTTTAAAACTCCGATGTTTCCTAATCTGAAGTTTCAAATTGAAGTCAGAAACAGACCTTCAATCCCGAATAATATAAAACACTGGCAGGTTTTTAAAGATGATGAGGAAATTCAGAGATTTATGAAAACCATTGAAGAGTTTTCTAACATTTCAATTGATCAAGATGATGAAGATGCAGAAGCAGAAATGCACACTGCATAAATTCTTCAAGATACTATTGTTGGTCACAAGATCATCGAATTGAAGAAAAACCATCTGCCTAAGGGTTTGGTTCCATTAGAAAGATTGTTTGATCACAATGATGTCTCCAAGAAGGATATTATCCAAACAGAAGAAACAAACGTGGAAGACTGTGACATTAGTTCAGATGCAAATCCCAGGTTGGTAAAAGTATCCAAGAAACTATCAAAAAAGCAGAAGGAAGCATATATTGAATTAATGAAACAATATTCAGATATATTCTCCTGGTGTTATGAATATTTGAAAGTGTTTGATACAAAAATTATTCAGCATAAAATCCCTCTAAAACCTGGATCAAAACCTGTAAAGCATAAATTCAGGCAATTCAATCCTTTACTTTTACCAATAATAGAAAAGGAATTGAAGAGGCTGCTAGAAGCAAAAATCATAGTGCCACTAAGATACTCAGAATGGGTAGCAAACCTTGTTCCCGTCGGGAAAAATAACAGAGAGATAAGGCTCTTTGTAGACTTCCAGAATCTGAACAAGTGTTCTCTGAAAGATAATTATCCATTACCAAAAATGGATTATATCTTACAAAAGGTTGTTGGCGCAAAAAGAATTTCTATGCTAGATGGATATTCAGGGTACAATCAAATATCAGTAATGGAAGAAGACAAAAAGAAAACATCTTGTACCACTCCATGGGGCACCTTTATGTACGAAAAGATTCCTTTTGGGTTGATGAACGTTGGGGCTACATTTCAAAGAGCTATGGATATAGCTTTCATTGGCGAGAAAGACAGGTTTGTGGTAATTTACCTTGATGACATCACTATATTTTTAGCATCAAATGAAGATCATTTACAACATTTGAAGCAGACCTTTGAGAAATGCAGGAAGTACGACATATCACTTAATCCCAAAAAATAACATTTTTCCATGGACGAAGGTAAGCTTCTTGGACATATTGTTTCGCCTGAAGAAATTAAAATAGATCCAGAAAGAGTAAAGGCTATTCAACTAATTGACATTCTGAGAAATAAAACGTCCATTCAGTCCTTCATTGGTAATATTAATGTTTTAAGGAGGTTTATACCTAAGTTTGCAGAGATTGTCAAATACATCACTAATATGCTAAAAAAGGATGCAGAAATTAAGTGGATACCGAAGGCAAGAGAATCCTTCGAAAAGATCAAACAGGCTATTGTTCAGGCACCTGTTCTAATTAGCCCAGATTTTTCCAAGGAGTTCATGATTTTTTCATTTGCATCAGAAAATACCATAGTCGTTGTTCTTCTGCAAAGAAATGAGCAAGGTCACGAGAAGCCTATCTCATTCTTTAGCAAAAATCTCAGGGATTCTGAATTGAAGTATGATCTAATAGAAAAACAGGCTTATGCCTTAGTGAAGGCTTTAAAATCTTTCAGAGTGTATATTCTTCAATCAAAAATTACTACTTATGTCCCAAGCAGTGTAGTCAAAGAAATATTGGTCAGCCTGATTGTGAAGGTAAGAGGGGGAAATGGATAACCAAAATCTTGGAATACGATCTCACCATAAAGCCTACCTAGTTGATAAAGGGACAAGGTCTCGCCAAATTAATGACGGAATCCAATTACAAAGCAATTGGATTATACCATCTTTCAGATATGACACAAGAATCTTCTGTTCAAATTGAAGAAAATGATTTACAAATAAACAGCAAGTATGTTTCTTCATAATGGTATAAGGACATCGTATTTTTCTTGTTGAATTTTCAATCTCCCCCAGAATTGGATAAATCAAAATACAGATCATTAAAGTTGAGAGCTGTAAAATATTGTATTATTGATTAGACCCTGTTTTGGAAAGATCAAAATGGTTTTCTATTAAGATGTGTAGATGAAAAGGAGGCTAAACAAGTCTTTCAATATCTGCATCATGGTGTTTGCAGAGGGCATCATCATTGGAAGGCAACTGCCTTCAAAATTCTGAGAGCAGGCTATTACTGGCCAGTTCTATTCTCAGATATTTTTTCTCAGGTCAGGGCATGTGAACCCTATCAAAAATTTGCCAGAAAACAGAAACTTATATCCATGCCTCTAAAACCAATCATTGCCCACGGACCGTTCCAAAAGTGGGGATTAGATTTCATTGGATAAATTAATCCCACTTCATCAGGGCATCATAGATGGATTCTTGCAGCCACTGATTACTTTACAAAGTGGATAGAAGCAATTCTGACTCGAGATACTACAAACAAGGTAATCATGGAATTTCTAGAGGGATATATTTTTTCCAGTTTTTGTTGTCCTAAAAAGTTGGTCACTGATAATGCACAGGCTTTTAAGTTGAATTCCATGCTTGAATTCTGCAATAAATACAATATCAAATAGGTTCATTCTACTCCCTACTACCCCCAGGGGAACGGATTGGTTGAATTTTCCAATAAGACACTGGTAAGGATTATCAAAAAGTTGCTGGCAGAAAATAAAAAAGCATGGGATTCTAAGTTGAAATTTGTTTTATGGGTTGATTGCATCAGCAACAAGAAAGTTATTGGGACATCTCCCTTCCAGATGGTATATGGCACAGAAGCTATCCTTCCAACTCAATTGGGCCTGCCATTTTTGAAGTTTTTACAAGAAGAACAGGAAGAACCCAATGATGTACAAAGAAGGATTTTTTAGCTCATTGAAGTTCAGCAGGCCAGAGAACAGGTTAACCAAAAAGTTGTCGCTCATCAGAACAAAATCAAGGCTACATTTGATAAAGGAACCAAGAAATATGTTTTCAATGAAGGAGATTTGGTATTGAGATGGGATGCCAGGAGAGAAGATAAAGCAAAACATGGAAAGTTTGATAATCTATGGTATGGTCCTTTCAGGATAACTAAGGTAATGAACAATAACAATTTCCTCCTTCATAATCTAGATAACAGTGAAATTTTTGGGGGCCCAGTGAATGGGAGGTTCTTGAAGCATTATTTCATCTAAAGGTATGACAGGTTAGAGTTATTATAGTAGGTTTTGTTTCAATAAAGACTCCATATACCCAATGGACTTGTTTTTACAGTTATGCAGAGAATAAAAGACAGATAGTCACAGGGAAATAAATGAATTAGAGATAAAGGAAAGGCAATGGTCTGCAATTCTTGGAGTTTAGTATCAAAACTCCATCCCCAGAAGGAGCCAATGTTAGTCTCTAATTTTGTCTTGGTTTAAGTAAGAAACCCTTGTCCTAAACCCTCCTTACCCATCCCTCATTTTCCACTTTCAGCTGTTTTCATTTTTTAGATTTTGGATATTTCATGGTTTGCATTAAAAATCTTTGATGATTTATTTGAGTTTTGATTATGAAAAACATTGTTTAAACTAGAAGTGTCTCCTTTATGTCGTTGGAATTTTCAAATTTCAAGTTGTCAAACGCACTACGGGAATAAGCCTATTCCTGTAGCGCCAAATAATCATTCCATAACGTGCGCCTGCTATCCCGATTTAGTTATGATAACAAGATCATGAGTTAAGAGGTCATGTGCTCCCACAAGAATTTGGTAATCATTTCTAAATCCAACAAGTTCATAACATAATCGCTATGCACACATGCAGGGTTCATTTCAAAATCACCTGTTGTTTAATGATTATTATGTGATCGGTTCGAGTTGTTTTAGTTCAACCTTGCAGGGAGAAATACAGGTATCCATTCAAAGCAACAAGCATATATCAACAATTGCAGGAAGGTAATTTGGAACCCGAGGGTGTTATTTGCAGATTTGAGTTTAATGGCGCCAAAGCGGAGTGGACAAGTTGCCAGAATCGAACCAGAAGGTGTCGAACTCCTTGAATCCTACCCTTAGATGGCTCAAAGATTCAGAGATGTCGGGTGGTTTGAGTTCCTCACTACATTTCAAGGATATGATGAACAAGTTTCCATGGAATTTGCTTTGAACTTCGATGGTCATGAGGTCAAAATCGACAAGATGTTGATGTTGGTGACAGAGCAGACTATAGCCAAGGCTTGCAGGCTCATGGTTGGAGGGGAAATATGGTGGAAGAAGGAACATGTGGTCACTAAATTTGTGAATCAATTCCTCCTTCCAGATAAGCAGAATCTGGATTGGAGAAGGGGAATTCCTCACAGTTGGGTTCGGCCCGAATGGCACACTACCCTGGTGGTGATTCACAGATACATCACCTATGAAGGGAGGTTTTCCTTGATCTACATCTACTATATCAGAATACTAATGCATCTAAACGGTGACTACCCTTTAAACCTTCCTTATTTCCTGCTTAAAAGTTTGACAAAAATGTCCAAGAAGGTGCAGTCGATTTCCACTAATGCTAAAGGAAGTTTGTTCCATCAAGTTCTGATTAAAACCCTAGTCATGTCTTCCCTGAATGAACTACAGAAGCCCTGGAATTGGCTCACGGAATCCTTAAAACCTATTACTCAATCCAATAAGCCGAAAAAGGGAAGAGGGAGGAAAACTGTTAAACAGAGTCGAGATATTGCTGATGAAAACCCTGTAAAAGACAAATCTTCTGATATCAAGGTAACTAAGAAGAGCAGGAGTAAGAGACCTAGATGGGAGCCTGAAAATGAAATCCTTCCTGAGGAAGATGTCAAAGAAGAGACAGAGTCAGATAATGATCTCATTGCTCAAACTGCAGTCAAGTCTGAAATGCCATCCACCAGCAAAAAGAATGTTGTAGTCAAAGGAAAAAGGGAAAAAGGTGTGTGTGTATCACAAAAACCTTGGAGAAATTCAACCAGGGATACTAATAAGTATAGGTTGAACTCAAAATCAATGTTCAATCTGACCATTAAAGAAGACAACACCATAATCATAGATGATGATTCTGAGGATGTTGAAACAAGCACCAGGAAAAGAGAAAAAAGACTCATTTCCCCAAGAAATCTGTCAGCAAAGGAAAGGGAAAACTTACACCACCTACAGGCCCTGTAACAAGAGATTCAACTAGATTATCTAAGGCTAAAGAGATGGATAAAGGCATCAGTGAATTCCTTGAAGAAAAATAGGATTGCTTGGAAGATTCAGATTACTTACCAAATGTACTTGGAGCTATGGATTCATCAAGTTCTGAAGAAGAACATAGCTCGGAATTGATTTCAAAATACCAAGTTAAAGCCACAGAATTTAGTGTTACTTTAAATTTGAATGAAACTGCACCCTCTGAAGATTGTTCAGGATTCAGGGTCGAGATAAGAACTAATAAGGAAAAGATTAAAGAATTCCAGAAAACCATAAAGAAGTTAAAGAAGGAAAAGATGCAGATAGAACAGTGGAATGCTCACCAGCAGGAAAGAATTCAAAGTCTTAAAAAGAAGAAGAAGGAGCAAAGGGCATTGCTTAAGGAACTCATGGAAATCAATTTCAGACTTTACTGGCACAATGTTGTGTTAACCACAAATCTCAAGCAAAAAAATGCCAAAGCCACTGCTGCGATTTTATCTTAAAGGTAACATGAAGATTGGTTACAATTTTGTTTAAAGGTGCTCCAGGAGATATGGAAAATAATTACTCGTTTTGATCCAGGAAATGCTAAGACTTTGATCTTCTTTACAGAGTCAAATGAAATCCCTATTTTGTAGAGTCAAATGTATTGCTGGCAATGTTTGTTATATCAAGCTGTTGAGCTGTGGACTATTTTGGAAATAGTAGCTCATTTTTGAGTGACATAATTTAGGATCTGGATACTCTTTGATTCTAGTCATTTAAAGCTATCCTAGATAATACGATCTGGTAGTTTCATAGTTGTTTTAAATAGACAGAAGACAGACCTTATGAGGGTCGAAAATTTGGAGATCTATAGAGACTTTTTGTGGTGATTATTGTAAAGGAATGTATCTTCAATTGACACTTAATAGCAAAGGCATATGGATGGTTAGACCTTCTCTTTTCTACTCTGTTATTTCATTTCTCATGCTATTCAAATTGCAATGCTTTTTGGTTCTTGAAGGTTAATTTATACAGTGAAGATTTTGCTGTAGAGATAATTTCCAAGTAATGATTTCAAGTTGATACCCCTGTTTCTTTATAATATATTAAAACTAAACTTTGTGAAATTGAAAATTTTAAGATTTCACTTTCTTTTTATTGAATTGGTTTACTCCATCTGGGTATCTACCTATTATTCAGCCAATGGGATATGCAATGTTTTAATCTTGATTTTCATGCCATGTTGTAAGCTTGACCCAATTTTCAACCATTATACCAAAACCAAATCATAAAACCCTCAAAAATACTTTGCAATAAAATCAATGATGCCCTAGCTTTCCCTTACCAGTCAAGTGCAACTTTAGGGACTAACAGGTGCAATGATAGGTTCTGGCCTACATACAAATATAACATTAGAAATGTAATAAGTCAATGTCTAGGGCTTAATAAGGGATCTAATACATAACATGGGGCTTTGTCTAGGGATTAACATTTATGACCAATATAGTATCATGTTTAATCATAAAGGGGTTTTAAAATTCTGAAAAATAAATTCAATATACTATAGGTGTTGTGGGGGGGATGTGGGGTATCAAGGGTTTATAGGTATTGAGGGCTATAAAAATAGGTATCTATTAAAAATACATATTTTGTAATTAGAAATATGTATTGCGAGGGATTTCAACAAAAGGATCTTAAGAGGTATTTATCAATATCTAGCAAAATTAGAGGTATTCATTAATATCTCATAAATGCATATGTGAAGCCACAAGTTCACTAAGTTAAGACCTCATAGTGACATGTAGATGCAACCTAACTTCTCTTCCACATATATCTTTAAAGTTATTAATTAGACAAAAATGCTAAAAGATTATATTAGTGGGTATGTGCACTACAACATGAATCTTAGCAATCCTTGTTATTTAAGATGAAAATAAACATACCAATCATTCTTGTGTTTCTCAAGTCTTATCAAAGTAGTTGCATTGAAATTAAGATGGAAGTTCTATAATCAAGTGGATATTAATTTCATGCATTTAAAAATATTTTACAATTTCAATAAGATTGCAAAGTTTTTCATATGATATGGTCTAACTATTTTTTTAAATTTATTTTAATTTGGAATTTATTAAATATAAAAAATAATAATAATAATACAAATTTATAAATATTTAAAATTAAAATTCAATTTATGGGAAAAAAATAATTATTATGATTTATTTGTTTTCATATGAAAGAAAGAGTACAATTCTATTTAAAGAAACTTCATAAATTTATTCTCATAATTTATCATGAGTGATTAAGGGATTTTTCCCCTGTGATCTTGGGTCAGAATCATAGCAGAGAAAGACTAAGTGGAAGAGACAACAATCTCCCCTCAATGACAAGAACAAAAAAGCTAAAGAAAATAACTACTTAAACTAGGAGAATGTAGGGATAGAGAGGAGAAAATAAAGTTCACCTTGTTCTCCCATCTGATGTCGATCCCCACTCCAATTCGTTGAAGAGCTCTTGATCTTCTGTTGGAACCAGCCTGTAAGATAGATATAGAAGAAGGGTTGAAACAAAAGTAGTTATGAAATCAAAAGCATGTGCATGTTACATGTCATATCCAAAGTAAGCACGAAGAGAAACATACATTGAAGACAAAATCTTAGGGAAAAAAAACTCTTTATTATCAACAAGTGGAAAAAGTAAGTTACAACCTTGTCCAGCCTTAAGCACCATCTTGAAGCCAAGTGTCTGGGCTACTCCAGGAATCCTCAAGAATCAACTCAACCGATTTAATATTCCTTCAATGACTCGTATAGGGATAAGGATACACCCTATAGCCACATAAAATGAGAAAGAACCATTGGAAAAGGAGTTTCCAAACTAGACGGAATTTTTCTCAGAGAATTATAGAGAAGGTAGGCTTGTTAGATGTTGGAAAAATAACTTTGCATAAAAGGACTTGACCTCTCCTTATCCCTCCATGTTTGTTTTATATCTTCCCAAATAGGTTTGGGGACTTGAATTTTTTTATGTACGAGGAAGGGTCATTGGGAAACAAGCCCAACCGAAAAACCCACCCGAAAACACAGAATTATTTCATTTTTCACAAATTTTGAGGGCATCCATGGGTTGCAGTGTGGAAAGTCATAGATGTTCACGTTTTGCACTAGGAAAACCCGTGGATATGCTCTTAGGGCATGTTTTTTAAATGATTTTTGAGAGGTCTTTTGGGAAAAAGTCTCACAAGCATTGGGAAATGGTTGGGCCATGGAGAAAATGTATAGGTGTGGCATTTTGTGCTATAACAGATGCCCCCTAATGTGTGAGGTCAGAAGGGAAAATGATGGCTGAAATACATTATGAACTCTAAGAGGTGAGGATGCATTGAAGTATCCATGGAGGTTCCCAAACAACGGATCCAAACACAATAATCGTTAGAAACGATCAAGCAAGAGTTTTCTTTCCCAAGTTGGGCATACCCATGCTCAGGAGTGATGTAAGCATGGCCTCCAAATCAATTACACTACATATCCATGGAATATTTAAAATATACCTATACTCCATGGCCATGAATAGTACACAATGGATCCATGTGATATAAATTAGGTAGCAAGCATGGCTAGGAAGAATACACAGTGGATCCATGTCAAAGTAGATCATAGCCACGCATAGATACACAGTGGAGCTATGTCTCAAAATCAATAACAAAGGATAACTGGGACCAAAGAAATGAAAATTTTGATCCTCTGCAAGTACCAATGTGTGTGAGGTGGCACCATATGAGTTAGGAAGGAACACAAAATATGTGGATCTTGTACTTCACCTGAAATATTCACAACGATATGTCATGGTACAAATCTACACTATGTGAATAGATATGTTGAAATCGAACAAAGTGAGACATTGTTTGATTGTAGATCATTGATGTATATCGCTAACAAATGCGAGACAACCCACCGATGATGATAACTGGAGTCAAGGTACCATGGTACCATCTAACAAGTGTGAATGAATGATTTGGTGTCGAAGACCTAGTAGAAACTATCAAGTAGGGGACATTCAGGTATTCCAACTATCAATAGTGAGGGAACCTACCACTAATGAGTGAAATCCCCAAGGTACCAAACATAACTCTAAATCCCTCTCCCGGAGTAAGATGTGTCGAAATCGATGGGAAGAGATCTGCTGGAAGGAAGGCATTAAGGCATCCTCCATCAACCAGCACGAGGGGTGGAAGAAGGCCAAATATTTGGAAGAAATCGGACGAAAAGATTGATACTCGTGATGATGAAACTGACTTGGGAAGGTCAACTTTCAAGGTCAAAGATTAACTACAGAATGACTGAATAGGTTTAAACTTTCCCTTGAACATAATCACAACACATTATGTGACTTGGGTAGCATGACTATAAAATGGGATACATTTGTGACACAGGAGGCATCAAAAAACACTCCACATGGTTGGAATATTAACCAACCAAGGGAGATAAAAATCAAAAATGAGAAAACGTCTCCTAAATCCATACTAAACCCAAAATGATGATATCATGACTCTAAATTGTGCTTTGTTCAAGGGTGACAAATAATGTTGCCAATAAAAGAAATAGATGTTTTCCCCCCTCTTTTTGGTTTTTTTATTTTTTTGTATTTTTCATATTATAAAATCCTGAAAAGGAATAAAACAAAGTTACAGTACAGAGGAGGAAACGAGTGTCACAGACAAGCAAAATAGTTCCAAAGCACAAGGAACATACCTATGATCAATTCAAGGAAAGCATGTGTAGGACAAGGACACTCGGGGGATGTTCCCTCCAGGGATAAGCTGTCGAGTCGTAAAGGCTTAAAATGCAAGGTTGGGGGCTAATAGGAATGTATAATAAATTGGTTCAGCGACAGCATGTTGAAGCCGACATTAGGCCTAAAAGTGAGAGCAGTCAAAATGAAATGTAGTTACAACTCACTTTAGGAAGTAAACCTCCCATGATGGTATTTTTTGTAAGTTTAGTCTCCAGGGCTAGGAAAAGAATAAAATAATACCAAGGAGAACTCTTCTGGCCAATACTAGACTAGAGTATTCCTTTTTCATACATAGTCAGTTTGTTCCGAAAAAGGGTTAAACTTATACCAAAAATATGTCTCTTCAAATCCCTTTTACAAGTGTGACAGAGACAAAGTCACTCAGCCATCTTTTCATATTTAAGGAGTCTGAAAAGAGATTAACTATGGAATCCCTCGTCCGTTTTCATAAATTTAGTCTCCTGAGCCCAAAAAAGTATACAAAAAACTGAGAACTCTTCTATTCCATAGACTAGAGTATACATTTTTCGTAATTAGTCAATTTATTCCGAAAAGCAGGTAAACTTATGTTGAATAGACATTTCTTTAGGTCCATTTAACGAGTGTTAAAGAAACAAGATCACTCGGAAATATTTTCAATTTTAAGGAGGTTGAAAAGATCTTAACTATGGACTCCATGATGTAGTTGTGAGTGGGATATAAGGGAGGGAGTCCTGCATAAAATTTCCAGAACAAGATTGAGTAAGAAGAATGAATTTCATACGCAATGTCATGGAAGGACTAAACAAGACTCCTGAGCCTAATAGAAAACTTGCAACATGAGTGCCAGAATACAAAGGGATCCTAAACTAGGATTCCCATGGAAGGTAGACTCTACCACATGAATTACGACACTTATAAATAGCAAAGAAGGTTTTGTGTCGCAACTCAATAGTGTCGATCCTAAAGAAAAATTAAAAAGGAAACAGATAATGCAAAAATGCGTGAAGGGGAAAACCTAACCTATATGTCAATTTCGATATCATTACATGTCATAACGGATTGACATGGAACGAAAAGGTACCAAAGAAAAATGTCTCCAAAGTCTTGTATATCAGACTAAAAACACTTACCCAGAAGTTAATATATCCAATATAAAAACCTATGATAAAGACAAGTATTAAAGGATACAGAACTAGAAAAAAAGAAACCCTAAAAATACAATATGTATAGAGGACTACACAGCCTTATGGCTTATACATAGTAGTGCTCCAGGTGGAGCCCATTTCTAGGCTCAAGCCAAGGGTTTCGTTAGTAACCAACCAGTAAAGCTTCTAGTTTAGGAGGAGGTCCAAGATCCATAATCATAACTTCAAGGATGGCCTCATCTGAAGGAAACTCAACATCCATGAAATCGAGGCTCGACAACTCACAAATACTAGGGCTCAAGGTATTACAAATAGCAAGATCAGACTCAAGAAGAAATGGTATATTACTTGGGCCAATAGGGGGAAGCAAGGGCTCCCATGTTCCCATTGGAGAAAACACCTGATCAATTATCAATACCTTGTCTCAAGAAGGAGAACATAACTATAAAGGATCCTTCTCATGAGAAATTGTACACCAAGGATAAGACGCCGCATAATTCACACATGGCGGGGAAGAGTCTACTCAAACACTAGGAATGCACAAAGGGAAAACCTTAGGTAAGGCCAAACTAGGCTGGTGATTATCAAATGAAAGTTGATCAATAGTGGCAATGCTTACGTTGTGGGAGCAATTCATCACACGAAAGACCATAGACACCACAACATTCATCACATGCACATAATCACACCCAAGAATCACATTAAATTCTACAGGTCCTAGCACCACTAATGGGTCGACTAGGAGAGTCTTCCCACCTAACATGATAGGAAACTGAGGAAGAATCCTCGAGAATTTGCTAGGTCTTCTATTGAAAGATAGCAACTTACTAGTAGTTGACACAAGCTTAGGAGAACCCAAAGCTTCCCAAGCCGAGGATGATAAAAGACTTGTGGAGGATCCTTCATCTACAATACTTCCATGAATTCCTAATTTATTAATTCCAACCATTATTTGGAAGGGTGTGTAATAAGGAAGGTGAGGCTCTACAAGATCATTACAATCCAAGGAAACCATCCTAGGACTTGGAGGGAGCGTACTCGAAGAGAGTGGCATGCCCCCTTGTTTAGAAGGTATTGAACTCGAAATGCTAAGGACATATTCAAAAGACACATCACTCCCTAAAAGAGGATTGCGATCAACTGAATATTGCATCAGCAACACCACTTCCTTAGGCTTGTCACTCTCAAAGAGAATAGTGGGATCAGCCAAATATTGCATTGGCATGACCACTTCCTCAACCACTAGTTGAATAGGATGTGAGACAACATTGTCAAGAGACGCATCACCCCCCAAAACAATAGTGGTGTCAACCAAAGATTGCATTGGCACGACTGATTTGTCAACCAAAGATTGATTACAATGTTGGGAAACTGAAGATGACTCGCAACTAGAAGGGTCATCAAACAAGGACCATGCTTCTCATGCCACAAAAATAGCAGGGCGCAAATGAGTAAGGTGATCTCCTTCTCAAATATTACAAGTGAACTTGGGCTTATTTCATATACACCTAGGCTTCTCAATCGTATTAGTTCCCCTAGCATGACTTGCAATGGCCAATGGGTTTCCCCCAACATGACTAGCAGAGGTTGGTTTCTTGTCTTCAACATGACTCATAGAGGTTGTTGACGAATCCCCAACATGACTAGAAGAGGTTGGTCTCTTTCCCTCGTCATGACTTGCAAAGGATGGTGACAGGTCTCCAACATGACTAGCAAAGGTTGGTGACTTATTTTTCTTATTCTCCCTATTCATATTCCTTTTAGACTTATGGTTACTAGTAACAATAATTTCACTAGAAGGGGGAGGAGGAGGAGAAGTAAACTTCGCATACGTAGAAGTTGAAAGATAAAAATCCATATGATGCCCCTGACATAAAATGCTTATCTGAGAAGCATCAAGAGAATTCAAAACATTTGGAGTGGTCCACAACCAAACCGGTAGTCCTACGTTCAACCCAACAATGTTCAAAGTGTCCATTAAGGGGGCACCAATGTTTCCAAAGAAATAAAAATAACAAGGATCCCCTTGGGAATGGGTCCCTTGGATGGTATCCTCAAGAAATTTGGCCATATCATTATTATTCATAGGTTTTTCCTTTGCAGGATTGTTCATGTCCATAAAAGTCTCACGTACTAACTCTGGAGAACCAGTGATCTAAAAACCCACACCTTCTAGGAGGCAGATCCATGCTTTCAAGAGAAAGACCAGGGGTCCTTCCCGATTAGCCGATCGATTGGTAAACCATTGTGAATCATTGATCCAAAATCCATGACACTAAAACAACCTAACGCCAACTACACAAAGTAGCACTCTAATAAAAAAACCTAAGAGAAACATCGCAAGAAAACAAATTTTCCAAATACTTAGCCTAGGTGGATAACGTCCTAAGTCCAAAAAAATGAAAAAGTGGAAAGGGACCTTCTGGATGAAGGCACAGGTTGATTAAGTCATGTGGACCAATGAACGAGGGAGTGAGAAGAAGTTATCCTGAACTCCACAAATAATCCTTATTTGGTGCAAGTACCCACTCTTTGCGGGGCACCCTCTAGCAGTATTGAAGTGTGTGATACAAAATATGCTCCAGGTTTTACGGAAAACCCTCATAGTCACCTTGTGATGTACCTAGGATAAGAAACTAAGGTTACCAACTCACAGTTAGTGCCCAAAGAGTATAGTCGACAGTCAGGATCAAACATATGGGTAGTGTAATTAAGCCCAAATCTCTTACAGAGGACTGTCTACAAAAGGACCGGTGTCACTTCAGAAAATCTCAAACTAGGTCTGAAGTTCTATAGGACTGATGCCAAGAGGGCAAGTATCAATTCAGAAAGACTTCAACCAGGTTCAAAATTCATAGAGGATTGGCGTCAAATGAGTCAGTGTCACATCAGGAAAAACCCCCAATATACAATCTATATGCTACGTTCGGTCCAGATTTGGAGGGGGATATCCTCACACTATTACATATGACCAAATTTCCCACGATTTTTCGTTGGTATTACCACACTTATCCGTCGCAATTTCCACGAAAGCAAAGACTATTTTGTGTCACTATTTTTTCGTTGCTATATCCATGAACCAGGTCTTCGTGGAAACAGTGATGAAATATGCCCTCCACGTGTCATCACCATCAAAATATATTTACCTTATAAATCGTCGCAATACAGACGAAACTTCATCACAATAGGGATGCAAAACCATGCCAATGTAAAAAAAACAGTGGAAAGTTGTGACGCAAAAGCGTGGAAATAGCGACAAAAATTGATGAGAGAGACAAAACTTACAACGTAGATGCTATATGTGCGATGCAAAACCATTTCAATGTGTGATGAACTGTGGAAAGTTGCGATGCAAAAGCGTGGCAATAGCGACGAAAATTGATGGCAGAGACAAAACTTACAACGTAAATGCTATATGTGCGACGCAAAACCGTTGCAAAATGTGACGCACTTTCTTTGCTATTTCCACGCTTGTTCCAAAAACAAATTTTCCTTGTGAGTAACTATCGTTGATATTGCGATGCTTCCTTTAAGTTTAAAAAAAAAAAAAACTACATGAGATATGAATATGGTATACCATATTACATTTCTTATCCTTTATTTCTCTAGCAATATCTTTATGTGCTTTTGCAAAGGATAAATTTCGATAGTGAACTTTAGCTACCCTTGACATTAAGATAAACCAAAAATGCACCATGTTCTAGGTTCTACATGCATTTATTTACTTGTACAATGAATTATCAATATTAATTAATTATAACATGCAAATGTGGCATGTCAGTTCCTCCATGTTTTAGTAGAGAGTGACTCTACTTTCTCAACAAGATGAAATAAGTTCTTTTTAAAAACAACTTAGGATATTGATTTGTCATGAGTGGGATGGTGACCTTGGCATTCAACAATATAGGAAGTAATTCATTGATGACAAGTGTAGTAGGTGTGCAATTCCACTAGTGTATGGATATTATCTGCTAAGTGGCAGACTTGAACTTCCTCTTCCAGAATAGATGGATCATATAGCTTGAGATAATTGACATAAATGATATTATGGATTTCTAGCAAGGAAGGGAAATACTAATGACAACCATTGTCATTAATATATTGAATAAACATATAGGGACAATAGAAAATAGGCTTGAGTTTTTTATGAGGCTACCCCTTAAAACATTGTTTGTCCATATACAACCAAAGTCAGTCACCAATTTGAAACTAGACAAAGCCTTGATGGTGATCCTAGAGGGATTTATAATGAACTAGGGAGGATTGAAGGGCATTAGTAACCATATAATGAATGCTAAATAATTTATGAACAAAGGGGATTCTATACATTTTACCTCGCCTTATAGGAACTTCTATCCATAAGATGTGAATAATAGCAAGATGCAAAGAATGAGTAATGAAAGAAATTATATAGGGGTAATATGAGGGTCTTTGCAATGTAGGCCAATACATTGTTGTTGTGAGGGAATCCTCCATCAAGTAGTCTTATATATCCCATGGTACATGTGAAGACCCCTATGCCTTGAGAATTAGTGTAAGGTAAAACTACAAGGTGTGTCATGTGGGTTAGTGTAATGTTAGGAAAGTAGAAGACAAATGAGAAAGAAAGATTGGTATAAAAACATTGCAAGTTAAACACACAATTTTGACATGGGGGAACAAGAGAATTTAATCACTTCATAAGAATGATAGAAACTAAACTATGAAATGTAAATAATGAAATAAAAAGAAATAATCCTAACTATCATGTAAATGATGCAATGGCTAAATTAG
>ML779244.1:564340-578533 GCA_009831015.1 Picea engelmannii | reverse complement strand
AGATAAGAGATTTGTTGTTGAGCCTTCATAAAGAGGTTGATGTGACTTCTCGAGTAGAGGATCAACATCATGACTATCATCCTGGTTGTCCTCATACATTGGAGCAAATGTGTCTTGGATCAATCTATGTATCTCATCTTCCTGATTTGAATCACTAACGTTATATACATCTATATCATCATTAATAACTTGATCACCAGCTTCAATATTCTGATCTCTAAGTTCATCACCCTGTAAAGGAGTATTTCTGCTAGTACTTGGCAAATAACTCTCTGGAGGTCAACATTTTGGGTGCATTGTCTATATATTTAAAAACAACGTAGAAAAGTTAGTGTGTATAGAAAATATAAAAACATCGATAAGAAATATTACTAAAATTCATGACATACTAATTATTATAGAGAATACATTAAATATTGAATCCTCTTACCAAGGGACGATATTCATAACCCCCTTTGGCGTGCCCCTTCTCCCTACAATGTATTTGAACTGTTGTTATTAAAAGTCTTTTCAATGTTTGCACGCCTCTGCAATCATAGCAAGGGAAATAACATTTTCCATCGCCCCTCACCTCTAATGTCGCTCTTAACCAAGCAAGCTTCTTGTAATTTTCGTTCATAGTGACAAATCCTTGTCCTGACAAGTAATTGTCTTACCTACACCATACCACACAGTAAGTTGTCAATTTTTTATATTTTAGCTACTCCTTTCGATTATGATATGTTTATTTATAGTGACATACAATCCTCACAATTCTTTCTTCTAAGACATTTTGACATGCTCCCTTTTTTATTATCGATTAACTATTAAGGTATATATGCTTCAATTTGTACTATAGAGTAGTGTGTACTGAATATCCATGGAAAATAATTACACGACATTTAACGAAAGTGGTCAAAATTTCTCAAACTTGAATCACTCGACACCATAAACTAGCCTCTAAGTTGTGTTGTAGACAAAATGTCAATCTTTGAAATTCACCACTAAAAAAAGAGTGTCAACCACTTGTCATCCACAATTGGGTTGGGTTGGTTTAAATTATGACGTGTTGATTTGAATATACATACAATGGTCACAATTTTATGCTACTTACAGTGGTCACAGTTTTATTTTCTAAGACACTTTGGCATGTTCTCATTTTTCATTGTCTGACTAGTAGATTTCATCATGCTATCGTAGATTTCGTCATGAATTTTTTATATTTTAGATATTGATCCTTATTAATAGTGTATAAACAAGTTACATCAAATACAAACTAAATTTAATCACTAAATATAGAATTGTGTCTGATTATAAAAAATTGAGAGAAACAACATCACATATAAGAAAAGGGTATGTGGATTTTATTGAAAAAGTTGAAACAAATATACTTTATTTATATTGGAATACTATGGTATATAATCATAAGTTCATTTCTTAAAGGTGCTTAGTCATAAGCCAAGAAATTTAAAGGTGGCTAACCATAAGCTAAGATGGTTGAAGGTGGTTAGTTAAAAGTGATTGTTATGTGCCTAATCACGACATAGATAACATCTTTATACTAAGGTCATATGTGTGCAAATGTTTTCTTTATATAATAACAACATATATACCTAACTTAAGTTTAGGATTAGTGTTTATGTATATTATTGTTATAAACATGAGTTTCCTCCCTATCTTATATATACCATAAGTTATCATTTATCAATACAACAATCAACTTCAAGATTTTATTCATGGAGATTTATTCCTTCATTTAATTGAATTAGTAAGTGCTAACAAACCATTAGGTGTGCAAGTATCCCAACCATTATTGTCACTGTTATATTACTTTCAATTTATGCAAGCGTGATCCCATTTCGGTACTAGGGATGTAACAAGTGGTATCAAAGCTTCAATCAAGCTTTGTTGGTGTTTTTTTGTTAGTACTTCAAAATAAAAGAGAGAAGAAAATGACAATCAATTACTATCATTTCACCGATTAGGGTTGAGTTTCAAGAGAAATTCCATATCTTTATCAATGAAAAGAGAGAGACATTATAGCTACAATTGAAGGGAAAAGGGTATGTGGATTCCATAAACCTAGAATATTATGGAATCCACATACCCTTTTCCATAGAATATACTAACTATATCCAAAAACCAAAGACATTAAATATGGTACTACACATATAATATATTATCAAGGAAAAAACAAGCTACATGAAATTTGGACATTTGAACAAAAATTTACAAATTAAATGAGTATATCAATAAATAAAAACATACTAACCTTGCAAGTTCAAAAACCCAGCTATGTAGATCAAGAATAGGATTTGTTCAACCGGTGGGTGACGGAAAAAATAAACATCTCAAACAAAATCCAAGAACAGTGTCGCAACTATAGCAATTATATCGCAAAGTCTCCTAAAGTCAGGTATATATAGATCAAATAGTCAATTAGCCATTAACACTGACCAATGAGATAGGCAAAATTTTCGTCGCTATTGCCACAAAAGTTCGTCACTATTGCAATGAAAATCCTGACCAAGTTAAAATTACCTATTCATGGATATTGCGCCGAACTTTCGTGGCAATATCGACGAAAATCCTGCCCTGTTTAAAAAAAAGATGAAACTAATGAAAATGTGGAATAATCCACCCATATGTAGTAGTGTCGGTTATTCCTTATGCGACCTCGTGTTTAAATATTGTGTTAGAGGAGCTTTCGGACCAACTTATATGACAACTGGATTCTACACTCCCTATCTCAGACACTTATTTTTGTTTAGTGGCCTTGGAGAAATTTACTCTCCTACCTACACCAATTCCCTAGCCTAAACGTGTTCATTCACCCTAGAAAAATGAAAGTTTCTAATAAAATTTAGTTATGTGTTCATTTTAATGGGTTTTTCTTTACTCAAAAAGGGTGTGGATGCAACTTTGGTGATGTTCAAACTAACTCCAAAATTAATGAAATATAAGAACACAATGTAGTTTCTTCAAATGAAAATGGATGCAACTATGCTTATGAAGCAAATTCTTTTCTTTTTCAGATGAAAAAAAAAAATTGAGTGCAATATTTAAGACACCTTGAGACGCACTTTACAATTCTCTTTTTTTGAAAACAAATGCACACAAGAATGCAAAACTTGTACTACAAGATTCTTTTCTTTTTTATTGAAAATCTACCACTACCAAATCATAATGCATCTACCTTAATGCTAAGTAATTATCTATTTTCTTTCAAAAATAGGAGGAAAGGGTTTGAGAAATGAGAAGCAAACAAACAAGCGTATTTTCTATCTTTTTTGTTTACAAAAGAAAATTAAAACACAAAAATGCATTTTTTTTTTTTTGAAACAAGGCAGAAAGTAGGAAAAAAGACAGAAAGCGTTCAGCCAAGACACCACTGAAAGACAGTGAATCTAGATATGTAGACAAACAAAGCTACTCTTTCAGTCTACCCAACCAACCTTATACTAAAAAGTTTAAAAAATATTTTAATATTTTTTGTACATCAAACATTCAGAACTTAACAGAGAGAAACCAAACAAAGACTCAGGATAGTCTAGGTGACTAATCAAACCAAGCATTCAAACTAGAAAGGAAGAGAAATTTAAAAAAAAAATTGACTTCACACAGGTTTGCGATTGTTACCAATGAAACTCGCAAATATATGCAGGTTGTAGAGATGCAACACGCGGATGTATGCAGGATATAGAGATGCCACCCACAAATGGCAAGGTAAGTTGAGAAAAAAAAAAGGCCACTCTAAAGCAGAGGGCTTCGGGACTTAGAAACAGGTCCTATGAGGCTAAACGACTCTGTAAAAGACTCAAAAACTAATATAAAAAGACAAAGCAAGCAAGCAAGATGCCTCAACCAAATTGACCCAACTAGGAGAGTCCCCATTGGAGTCACCAATTCTGATTAAGGGATTTTCCCCTATGATATTGGGTTAGAATCACAACAGAGAAAGACTAAGTGGAAGAGACAACAATCTCCCCGCAATGACAAGCACACAAAAGCTAAACAAAATAACTACTTAAACTAGGAGAAAGTAGGAATAGAGAGGAGAAAATAAAGTGCACCTTGTTCTCTCGTCTGATGTCAATCCCCACTCCAAATCATCAAAGAGCTCTTGATCTTCTATTGGAACCAACCTGCAAGATAGATACAAAAAAAAGGTTTCAACGAAAGTAGTTATGCAATCAAAAGCATGTGCATGTTACATGTCATATTCAAAATAAGCACACAGAGAAACATACATTGAAGACAAAATCTGAGGGAAAACAAACTATTTATTATCAACAAGTGGAAAAGGTAAGTTGCAACTTTGTCCAGCCTTAGGCACCATCTTGAAGCCAAGTGTCTGGGTTCCTCCAGGAATCCTCAAGCATCAACTCAACCGATGTAATCTTGCTTCAATGACTTGGATAAGGATAAGGAGACACCCTATAGCCACATAAAATGAGAAAGAAGTGTTGGAAAAGGAGTTTACAGACTAGAGGGGATGTTGCTCAGATAATTATAGGGAAGGGAGGCTTGCTAGATGTTGGCAGCATAACTTTGCAGAAAGGGACTTGACCTCTCCTTATCCATCCATGTTTGTTTTATATCTTCCCAAAGAGGTTTGGGGAGTTGAATTATGTTGTGTACGGGCAAGGGTCGTTGGGAAACGATCCCAACCAAAAAACCCACCCGAAAATATGGAATTATTTTATTTTTCACAAATTTTGAAGGCATTCGCGGGTTGCAGTGTGGAAAGTCGGGGATGTCTGCGTGTTACACCAAGAAAATTCGCAAATATTCTCTTAGGGCATGTTTTTTAAATGATTTTTGAGATGTCTTTTGGGGAAAAGTCTAGCAAGCATTGGGAAAGGGTTAGGCCATGGCACAAATGCATAGGTGTGGCATTTACGCTACAACAATGAGGTAACGTAAGTTTCCTAAAAGAATTATTGTTGATATGTTTTCTTTTAAATATGATGTTGTTTCTAAATCATATAGAACATATATATATAAGACTCAAATTAAGGAGATATGGAAAGCACATGATTGGCACCATCATAACACTTGCAACCTTACCAAATGACTAAGTTTATTTTCATTGTCAAAATATAATAATTGTATTACCATTGTTGCTAGCAATCTATGAGTTTGCTACAATACCCTTATTATATTTTTCTTATTAGGTTAAGGACATATCACTTAAGTAAAGTGCTCAAATTTTATTTCCTATGTGGATGAAAGTCTCTATCCTTTCCATAGAATTTTACCACTTCCATTTATGCAAGTTTCTATCCTATCATGTGGATGAAATTATATATTATTTTCATAAATTTTACCACTTCTGTTTATGAAACTTTGTGTTAATCGATGATTTTACATATTATTAGTGAAATTAGATTTCCAACCCTAAACCTTAATAGAGATTTTCCATAAGATTAATGTGTTAAAGGTTTAAAAATATTTTTTCCTTATCTAGGTGAAAGATAATATGTTTAAGCAACCTAATGTTTTAACTAACAAAGATTGAATCATAAAATCCATTATTATCTGCTAAAAACTAAGCTAGACTTATTATCAACCTTGATAACCAAACTTGTTCATCTTGGACTCAAACCAATTATTCATACAAACAACAACCTTAATTAAAATTGGATGAAAAAATAGTGACAATCCACAAAGAGAAAATATACACAATAAATTTTGATAAATTGGTTTTCATGAAAGAATGAGTTGTGAGAAAGAGTTTGGCTCACAGTAGATAGAGTTTCTTCCCTAGTTGTGTGGGTTCCTCTTTGTCTCTATCCTAGCCTAATCCCCCTTCTCAACACTAACCAAGATCACATCCTAGCTCAAATGTGTTGATGAGACTCCTTGCTTAGTCAACATCGCTGTCCTCTAACAAATATTCATTGTCCTTTATTCCTTTAGATCTACCCAAGTAGACTTCCTCAATGTTGGTATGCTCAGCAAATCTCTCAACATTGAGTCCCCCCAAAGGCCCTTGATTTCTAGTTGGCACTTATGTTCTCCCCCATTGGACCTCCAACTTGGAGTGGCTATCATAAAAGAATAAATGTCAACCTCCTATAGAAAAGACAAGAAGCTACTTGTAACACCTCAGTTTTGATCCTCAGAATTGTAATGTTAATGTATATATGTGATCAAGGTTGAGAGCCAAACAAGATGGCCAAGGGACAAGAAGTGTAAATATTGTGTATCGAAATTATTAATAAAAATATATCATTGGTTGCAAACGAGGAGACAAAAACAATGGGGGTCTATGATTCCATAAGAGAGGAATGAAAGGAGGCTTAAGGGGTGCTTAGAGGGGCCAAAGCTAAAAAATATGTTATTTTATTTTAAGCAAAGTTTCTTTACCTTAGTTTATGTTAAATACATGTCAACCTTGGAGTACATTCCAAGGTAGTTGGTGGGGACTTCTTAAATTAACAAGTGGCTAATAGGAGCCATGCATACTTGTTCCCTAGTTTTGGGAGTTGTCCATATGTTGGTGCACAGCGTTTTCCTGGATTAAAGCCTCTCTAATTATTATATTATGGACCCCCTCCTTCTATCATAGAATTTTTCTCCTGAATTATGTACATATCTTAAGTGTGTTATCTCATCAAATTGAATTTGCGACGGTCCTTCTCTTTGTGCCCTACTGACTTGCAAAAGTTACAAAATAAGTTCCTTGGTATACTCTAGTATTTTTGTAGCAATGGACAATCATGTGGATGATGTCCCCATTTCTTACATATTTCACAGTACCCTCCTCCTAGTAATGGGTTTGATTCTCCAGTTTCCAAATACTGTGCAAACGTGGGTCATCCGTCCTTATGGTAGACTTCAATGCTACACTTGGTACACCAGACTTGTTCCTACTTCTCCTTTCCTTTTGTAAGCTCTACTAATTGAATGGTCAAGGAAGATAATTGTGTCTATCCTTGCACCATCCCTCCACCGTATCCTACAGGAGATGCTTCGAGCTTCAATGTAATATCCAAGGATTCAGGCTATGACGTAACCTTATGTTGTACCAACAGGTAGTGAATGTGTGGAAATATTCCTACAATAAACCATTCTTGGTTTTGTTGATCATGAATATGGAATGTCAACCTACCCATCACATATTTAAATCTTTAGTCATAGTCCCAAATTGATTCATTATGCACATGTTTGATTTCCTTCAACTCTGTAATGTATTACGACTCGGGTTTTGGCTTCTTGAACTCTTTCAACAATTCTTGTTTAATTTATGCTAAATTCCTCGCTTGTCCTGTAGGTGCGGTACTCTGCAGTTTCATGTACCATACCAATGCACGACCTTTAAACATTGTTTCCAACTATGCAATCGTGGTAGCCTCATCTTGGACATTCTTTTCAACCCAAATTGTCTCACATACAAATAGATGGTATTATGGGTCCTCCAACCCAACTCCCTAGAACTCAACCAGTCTCAATGAGTTGTCTAACCCTGCCATGTTGGTTTTTGTAGTACCTCCCCTTGGTGATGTTGGTTGACACTGACTCAACGCACTATTCCACTGCTATGGATATTTCTACTATGTCTTCCTCTACTAACTCTAAGTGATTTTAACAAATATTCAAATGTTATCTCGGATCTAGGTGACACACACCGAGTCATGGAATCAACACAGGATCCAGCATGAGTAGGATCTCTTATATTGTAGGATTGAGTTGAGAATCCTCTTCTTCTCCTTCTATGTATGGTATTTCTACGATCTGGACTATTGCGCAAAGTTTTCTCCTCTCGTACTCACCGTACAGATCTCCTTCCTCAGTCCTAGTCTTCAACCTCTTCTACCTTCTTCCACTACGCAGTACTCCAAACTCGTCTTCTTCTTCGGGTATACCTTCCTTGTTTCTCTACATCCTTAGTCCCTCCCTTCCTTCTTCATTCTTTCCTACCTCCAGGCCATCCCCTAGTTAAACCCCAATTCCCCTATGTGCACGGAGCCCCTTAGTAGTCAAATTCCATTGTCATCACACACTTGTCGCACAACAACATCTTTATCCGGGTACCCAATTATTTCATAAGCATTTCATGTGGACCCTTGAAGAAATATCTTTCTGCAACATTATATGACTGGGTACAATCTATGACAAATTCCATAGTATAACCACCCAATATGTTGTTCAACCACAAATCAACTACATAGGAAGTATTATTACTTACAGAATTCAATTATCTTACCAACTCAGGGGTTCATTTCCTCGGCACTGCGGTACAGTATCTTTTGGTATTCTCCACTAATATTTCTAACCATTCAGTAAAAATAATTGGAAATTCAACAAAGAAAATCTCATGTACCTATGTGAACACATACCTTTGCATCCATTGTTCATTGCTCATCTGAGGTTTCTTTTCTCTCCTCGGGAAAATTCTCGTTCCTTCCTTTCCAACCATTCAACAATCTCTTTCTTAGTCGGCCTCTAAAAAACTATTCCGCCAATCACAGATTTTGGGTCCCGGCAACAGAACCATTTGTTGGTGCACAGTTGTAATACCCTAGGTTCAATTTAACTAACCAAAAAAACCTTCAGATACTGTGCCTTTCAGCATCACCTACATGCAAGTGAAGTTTCACCCGAGGTATCTACTAGGACTGCAGGAACCAAGTTTCTATAGGGATGAGGGTATGTGAGGTCATCAACATGTTCATTGATACTTATATACGTTGTGCACAATATTTTGTGTCTCTTATCCCTTGATTAATTTGTAAACTCAATTATACAACACCATTATAACGCAAATTATGACATAGACCATTCGTTGGAACATTCATAATTACTGTGCATCACTCATATAACAAATAGAGATAGACATAACCATGCATAAACAGAAAATCCTTGAACAATCATATAAAAAGACACATTCAGACACATAATCTAACGTGGTTCACCCAATTCTTGGGCTACGTCCACAATGGCTAGTTTCTTTATTATTCTTCGTGCAATTCATCGCAGGCTTGTGTATTGTGCTACAATAGATACATCATGATAGCATTCCACATTCTTCCTAGTCTCTTTATAGTGCAATCCTCTCTCTATCAAACTCTCCCCTAAACCTTCATACATAGACTCTCTCTCATTCTCAACATATTCTCTCAGTTGCAGCAACAACAACCACAATAACAACAACCTATTCTTCCCAACCCATTACATATTTATACACAGAGTTTAGGGCTCAAAACCCTATGACAACTCATTATGACTCATTATAAATCATGACAACACATAGTTTGTGAATGCTTTTCTTGCCTGTGCGCATGCATGCTTCTTTTCCTTACTTTTCATCTTCATGTTGTTTTTCCTTCCTTCGCGTGTGCATGCTGCTTTTCCTTCCTTTTTGCCTGCATGTTGATTTTATTGCTTTATCTCCTTGATTTATCTTCTTATGCACCGCCAAATGCGCTTTTACAACACACTCTGATCTTGAATGTACCTTTACTATGCACTTCAATCTTGAATGCACCTTTACTACGCACTCCACAACCCTTAGGATATTTCTCAAAATTGCATCCAAAATGTGTGTCCAACACCATCATTCTTTCATCATTTGAACAGCATGAAGAGAATGCTCTATTGAGCGATTTGTTGTTCATTTTTGTAAAAAAGGGATAAGTTTTTCTTGTGTGATAAATTACAATTAAAATTGTCCATTAGTATGAGGTAATTCTTAATTAAGGACTCCAATTGTATCTGGAATTCTTGGAGCCCCCAACTGAGAGATTCCTAGATAGACTATGTTGGAGCCCTGGAGGAGATGATAATTTTATGAGGGAGTGCATGGAAGAGAAGGGGATCCCATCCCTTGGGTTATGTAGATTGGGGAAGAGATATGGGTGGTTGGAATGGATGCAGGAGTCATGTCACTGTGATATTTATTGGGAAATTGGATTGATTGAGTGGATGGTAGCTAGCTATAGGATCCCATTTTTTTTGTTGACTCATAGCCCCAGCTCAGGGGTAGCCTATTTCAAAAAGAACTAGTGCAATAGTGCCTATGGTTGGGAGGAATGTCTCACAGCTACAACCAGTTGTGCAATTACCTCTTAAAAATAAGTCTTATTTTCTCTATGTTTATGTTTGTGTTAATGTTGTGCTTATTATGGTTTAAATGATGTGTAATTTACTGTGTAAATGTTATTATTCCTTATGAGTAGTTTTGATTCATAATTCTGAGTATTTTTCATAAGATTCACATGGGATTTCATGTCATTCTACTTGCATATCTCATTGTTTAACAGAACAGAGAACAAGTGGTATTAGAGTTATGTTAATTATGGTGAATTGGTGGAAATTGAGGAAAAATTCCCCAGTTCCCTTCCATCTCAACAAGCATTGGGGTGGTCAAGTATGTTACACTACTCACCACTCCTACATGTACTATGATGGGCCCCTCAATGACACAATGTATGATTACTTTGTATAAATATTTCAAGGTTGATCTTTCTTAAGGCACTCAACATGTTGTGAGTTTGAAATTTGTCACTTCCTCTCCACATATCAGAATGGTAAGAGAAGCCATAACTTTGACCATTCTGTTAGTAGAATATGCAATAGAATAGACCTATCATTTCTTAAGAAATGATTTAATCTACAAGTTTAATGGCCTTTGGTCTAAACTAAGATATATGCATGCATGGTTTTCCACTCCCATAATCCTAAAATCAAGGAGGAAAGTCTTCATCTACCCATGTGAAAAAGGATTTTTCATTGTTAGTTCGAATTGAATGAGGAAAAATTTTGCATACTTAGCTAATGCCCCTAGTTCTAGGGCAACCATAGGATATGTATGAATCCATAGATGTAACAAGTCTCAACATTAAGACAACAGCTCGGATAACAGGTGCAATTATTTTTTTTATTTTTTTGTGTGTTTAAGGTGTGTGCGCGCGTGTAGAAGTAACAACACACTTGACTCTACATCGCCACTTGATGACCAACAAGACGCAACCACGACAAAAGTAAAACTGACCACCCGCCCGTCCTACCCTGCAAGGTTAGGACCTCCAAGACACATAATCAACGCTCAAGCCCAGGTTCCCATCGATTTTAACCATTTAAGGTCTCAGGGCTGGCGACTATTCTGAGGAGCATGGAGGTGTCTACATCCCGCCCGACGCAACAGACCAGGCAACCGACTGACCACAATCCAGTACAACATAAATAAGAAGAACAAATTTGCCCCTTACGGAAGGCGCGTGACAAGGACTCGGACAAAGAACATTAAATTAATGACAAAGCAATGTCTAAGACTTATCTATGATTGAATACTAGCTAGGTTCTCCATATTATCTCACCTTGCCTCCAAGATTAATACCATACTTTACCATGACCTTTCAATATTGCATTTAAACATCATCAATAGCATTCAACTTAACAAATATTAACAATGCAAATAACCGGTATTATCATTGCAGTTAACAATATTAACATTGCGCTTAAACGTCATCATTAACATTTCAATTTAAACCAATACTAACATTGCAATTAAACCAGTATTATCCTTGTAGTTAAACAATATTAACATTGCGCTTTAAACGTAATCATTAACATTTCAATTAAACAAATACTAACAATATACATCATACTTGAAAACGACATCCTAATTAGAAAAGGGCAATAAATAAAATAACCCTATTTAATGCCACATTTTCTTGAATAATCAGAGATGACAAAAATAATAATGTTAAATGACAAAGGTAACAATTATTTATGAGACCATACTTATAACCCACAATAAATAACAGGTCAGTATATAGATTTGTCATCCTATAAATAGCTCCATAATTGAAATTAATCAACATAACCTCATACTTTAAATTACAATATAACCTCATAAATAGCAATGGCAATACATCAACTAACCATATTTTTAAAATGACACCCTTTTAAGTAGATAGAGAAATGGCCAAATAACAATGTTAAGAGAGCAATAATTAAAAGACAATAAATAACATGCCATTAGATAGGAGGGCCTCTCATTACATTTAAACCCTAACATTAAACTACTTAATGTTAAACTACAATTAACTCCAATATGACAGCGATAATATTACATTTTATCCCCAAACATGACAACGATATAATTAAATCAATATAATAGCAAGAAAGGCATCCCATTTAACTCGGTCGCGCCCAACCATACATGATAACCACATTATCAGGTGTTAAACTAACTGGCAGAAAATTTTGTTTACCATACAGTTCCTAAGTTATTGGATAATGATTAAAACTCCAGTGTATATTACATGCTAAATAAATATGACAGTAAGGTATGAATTCCTTGCCCTATCATGTCATTACCCTTATGTTTCAATGTTTTCTTAAAGTAGGGGGGTTTATATTGCAGAGTTAAGTCGCTAACAGCTGGAACTACCAGGATCAAGCCCCATAAACAGCCATATCATTTGCCTATTAAACGGTAACTCCATTAAGAGCATAAAAAAATCACTCAGCAGAAATGCATGACCGTTCTGGATGACCCCGGGATCAACGCAGACCAAAAATGAAGGGAGAAACGTAGCTATTAAAGTCATGATTAAACGCAGATTAAAACATGGTTAACACGCAGATTAAAAACATAATTAAGATGCAGATCAAAACATGTTTTAAACGATGATGAAAACGCAGATCAAACAAGAATAAAACGCAGATTGAAACATGGTCAAAACGCAGATCAGACATGATTAAAACGTAGTTTCAAACCTGATTAAAACGCAATTAAACATGATTAAACGATGATTAAAACGCAGATTCTTCTACGCCTACCCCGTGCAATGAATGCCAGAAATTACGCCCAAGATGGCAGCGACCCAACATGTCCCATGACAGTGGCAACACCCGATATACTCGTTTACAACTACGCCCCCTACCAGAGGGAAAAACGCCCATTAAACAGTATACACATACACCCCAAGCAGTGGCAGAAACGCCAATATACAGAAGCCAAACGCCAAGTAACGGTGCCAAAACGCCCAAAATTCATGATCAACGATCCAAGAAAAATCGTCAATGACGGAAGGCTCACTGTACAATATAAATTCGACCATTGAAGGAAGACTCAAGCTTAAAATAAAACACCCAATAACTCGTACACAGTACGCCCAGGTCTATAGTGGCAAAACGCCCACTATCTGTTTGCAAACACACAAGGTAATGGTGGCAATGCCAAAATCAATTGCAAACGCCTAAAGGTGACAGAGGCAACACGCCTAACCTACAGTAGCCAAATGCCCAGGAGCAGCGGAAACAAAAAAACAGGCCAATAAACGGATGCCAAACAGTGATAAAATGCCAATAAACAGTACGCAAAGGTAATCTTCAATCACAGTTATCAAATGCAGGGGTATTCTTCAAATCACAATTATCAAAAGAACGCAGAGGTATTCTTCAAATCACAGTCCTCAAAAATGAAGATCAACGCATTCAACCCAGATTAAAACCCCATATCTACAATGCATACCCTAAAACGCCCAACAATTACATTCTTCTCATGGCCAAAAGCGGCGGTAACATTTTCAACATTGCCAGAACAAACTCACAATAACAGTGTTGAACGAAATTGCCGAAAATGTAATGCCAAAATAATCTCACTATATTATCATCAATAACAGTAAATTTTCCGAATATAAAATGCTTTCTACTTTACCAATTAAAATCATACCGTTGCCTTACGCCCGCGTTGGAAGACGTCCCACGCTCCGTGCCGTGTCCTGCGCTCCGTGCCGCGTCCCGCGCTCCGTGCCGCGTCCCGCTCGTCGACCGTAAAAGGCTCACCGGTACCTCCCAGCCAACGCTAGGGGTACTCTGCTTCCCCCTTAGCCCACCGAGCCGCAAAGGGGCCACACAAGAACCAGAGATAGACTAGCGTCTCAGCTCGCCTCCATGGTTGAGCTACCACTCCCACACAGCTGAGATAAACCCAACTCCTCACAAGAAATCCGTCAAGCCACAATTCGGCAGCATAACGTTACGCTAACCGTTCATCCCCTTTCTTCCTTCCTTTCCCTTTCTTTTATAGAAAAATGAGACCCACCTACTTTCTTAATCATTAATTAATTAATTTTTAATGACAAACCTCTAAACAATCTCCGTCGTCCAAGTGTCACTCATCCCTAGGGTTCTCCAATAATTAAATTCTTTTTAATAATTAAAAGACTAAATTCCCTCACTCCCCCAAAATCGCTC